>JAPQRP010000018.1:28699895-28718761 GCA_037367295.1 Apogon hyalosoma
ATAATACACTTCAGAACATATTCAAATGTCATGAAATCAATATACATTAGAGAAATGGTCCATTGTATTGGACACAGTGTCCACTATCTCTGCTACCACCCATCTTCAATGAACGGTCTATGCTTTTTTTTTTATGTATTATGCCAGTATTTTCTCAGTTGCACAGTGTATTAAAAAATGTCAGGCACCAAATGTTGCCTGAAAACAAAAGATGACAGAAAATTGTGAGTGATTGTTTCTTTTTTTTTTGTGGGTTCAGAAGTTTATTTTTGCTGCATGAGTACACACACAGCATCCTCTTGAGTGTCCTCGACTCCCCTTTTTACTCTCATCATTTCTACCCTAACTCACTGACTGACACACCCAAACACACTTGCCTTTATCCATCCTTTGCCTCCCTGGGGCATCTCAGACTGACCCACTTTCCTCTCCTCAACCCAAACATCTCAACAGCTAAAAAAGCTGATGTCTGATTTTTAGTCTAGCAACTCAGTAGGTGTGTCAGCAATAAATGTTGCCAAGCCCGTGTCAGTCCTTAAAAAGAATATTTAACTTGCACTTAATACATATAAAATATGCACAGCTTCAAAACTCCACCAGATGAATGCAAAAATGGAAAATCTGCAAGTTTAAAGTAAAACAGGTGGTGTGTTGCTTTACACTGCCATTTCTATGTTTTTTTCTGTTCATGTTGACAAAGCCATCTTTCAGAAGACAGCTCTGTGATTAATTATATTTTTGCATCCTCCCCATGTTTACACTGATGCTTGTAAGCCCCGTTCTGTTCTCTGGTCACCCTTGGGTGATGAGTGTCTTTACCGGCGTTGTCACAGCTGAACCATTCTGCAGCACCACAGACTGAACGTCGCCTCGTTGAAGCAGACATGTCAGCAGATTTCCAGAGCCTAAGTGCCACTGTGTGTGTGTGTGTGTGTGTGCGTGTGTGTGTTTGCCCTCGTCAGCCTCTGTGCTTTCTCTCTGCAATGCATGGAAAATGAAAAACGCTGTGTCGGGACATTCTGTGGTCCAGAGGCTCCATGTGTCGATGGTGAGTGACCAGTTTAACATGCATCACTAGTGCCTTCCTCTAACACTGTGTCTCTGCTCAGGGGTCAGTTATAGATATTAAACACATGATTCATCCTTCTATATGGTCCCTCATGTGTAACCATTTGTTGATTGCATTTATATGCAAACAGATATCCTGGGTTGGATCATATTCAGGATGTGGCTTTGAACAAAGACAAATCTGGTGATTGGTGTCCCTGTGCACATGATAAATCCTGGGGTCTCAGTTACTGATGACTACACACTGTTGGTGGTGGCACCTGGGATGCTCATAACACACACCAGTACTTGAATTATTTAATCTGGTCAGCAGACAGTGAACAACCACAGTGTAGAAAATCTGCTGAGAGCCATCTTTTCAGTTTTGATGTTTGGCCACATAATGTTTATTTCATTGTCTGTGTGGGGGTTAGGGTTACCTTTGAGCCATATTACAACTGATGTTGTATAGATTGTGTTTTGCAGTGAGGGTTAGGTTAGATTTCACTAAACACAAACTACAAGATTTTCCCTTTCGAATTATTACGGTATACAACAGGGCAGTAGACCCCCACACAGCCCAGTTTGATCTCAAGAGGGCCGGACCAGTACAATAACAGCACAATACCTTCAACAACTCCAAATGTTTCTCTTTGTAATTGTAAATATTTCTATTCTGTAATTTAACTGCTTGCACTAAACTATCATAAACAAACCAAAAAAAAATGTGAATAACATAAATGTCCATGAACAACCAGAAATTTCTTATGAAAAATGAGTCAAATTTTACACATCACTAACAAATGTGCATTCCAACTTACAGATCACAGTGGATCTACAAAGGCACAAAATATATAGTAATAGGTATCTGTAACTGAAAAATAAAAATATAGCATTTAACTTTATGATCAATTCAACTTGTCAAGACTCAGTGACACTCTGGATCATCAGTGTTGTCTGTGCAATTTTTGGACTTTGCAAATTCATCCTGTGGGCCAGATTGAATCTTTCGGAGGTCCGATTTTGGCCCGCAAGCCATATGTTTTACAGCCCTGGTCTAGAGCCTAATACATGCATTTTGGCCATGTAGTTTAACCTACACACATGTTCCATGAGGACGGTGGATGTTTAAATGTTAAGAGAAAATACAGAATAATGTACACAATGAGAGTGACTGTTTTTGTTTTTTTTTTATAAGGATAAGATGGCATCTTTATTTAGTTAACACTTTGCTTACAACTTGGTATAAGCTGCTGGCACCACTTGACTGTTTTAGCAATGGTGCTTTTCTCCAAATGACACAGTAACCAACAAGAAATAAAAATATAATTCTTTGACCTGATATGCTCCTGCGTAGGTGTTGGAACACCAGTGTCCTGCTGCCTGTTTACTACAGACTTGAATACAGTAAATCAGCATTTTTATGATTGTTCCCACCCTAAACTTAATTATCTAATAACCAAATGCTCTATTTCTTCATGTCCTCAAAAGCGACTCAGTGTTGTTGCCGCCAATGTTTGTGTTTCTGTTGTGTCACTTGGCTGAAATCATTAACTGGCATAATTGGTTTTGGGATAAGGGCTGAACTCAGGATATGACGTTCACATGCACAAACATTATAACAAGATAGCAGTTAGGATCGTACAAAAACCATTTAAACCTTTGCAATTCGGTCCATGTAAATGCACATGTTGTGTGTGACTGCTCATGTGTTGTGAGACAAATAGTAATATTAGCAACAAAGAAAAAATGCCACTGTCTGGAAGCAGCTGCAGTACCATTACCATTAGTGGTAGTGTTAAGTATAGAAGCAGTAAATATAGATCTAACAGCAAGAGCAGCCACAGTGGAACCAGCAACAGAAATAGTTATGTACAGCCAATGTCTTTTGTCGCATGTGATACACATCACCAATGTCAAAACGGCTGCTGCCTTGGTACAAAATACCTAAATCAGTGAGACAGGTGAAAAAGTACTAAAAGATGTGAAAATCACCATAAATCTTGACATGTTGAAACAGCAGAGACACCTTCAGTGACTTCCAGCAGATCAAGAAGAGTGTTATGTTGATCAGTTTTCAGGTGGGTGGTCTTTGTATTAATGTACAGGGTGTCCCAAAAAATGTGACATCATTTCATCACCTAATAATTTGTTTAAAATTTGTTTGCTCTTTTTGCTCAAAAAAGTGTAATCATTTTTATTGTTCTGCTTTCAGAAATGCCGTTTACTGCAACAGAAAAGGCGTTCTGTGTATTGAAGTACACCCAAACTCAGTCAAATGGCATGTGCAACGTGAATTTGATAGAAAATGTCATAAACAAGTGCCAACAGGAAAGCAGATTTGGACGTGGGGTAAGAAGTTTCAAGAGGAAAGGATGTGGACGGCCGGCAGTTTCAGAAGAGGTGGTAAACCAAGTTCGGGAAACATTTATTAGGAGTCCACATAGAACATTTGTAATAACTTTGGAACATTATAAAATTACCATCCCCCAGAATTTTGTGTTTGGAATTTGTAAAATAAAAATTTTTATGTCCAAAATAAATCCTATTAAGTATAACTTCTCCTGACCAAGTGGTCACTCTGATAAGAACATCTCAAACGATGTAAATTTTTTTTTGGGACACCCTGTATTTTCACAGTCTGACAATTACATTTTACCACAATCTGTGACTTTCTTGGCTTCTTTTAAACTGACAAACATCATATGTGTGAATAATTCAAACAAGAGGAAAAATTTACTTGCGCTCAACTGACTGTAATGCAATTTTTTCTTAAATAAGGTTCCATGGGGCACAACCAGATAGGTTAGTTGGAGCAACATAAATCTGAGTGTTGGTGGCACAAGGAAAAACCAGCTAGAGCTGAGATTTAAAAATAAAGTATAAGAGCAAACAATCATAAACAAGGTATCTCTAAGCTACAACAGAGTCAAAGACTGTCAGTGTCCTTTGTCATGTCCATTACTGTCTCATTCAGACACCAGTGTGTCATATAGTGCCTATGAAATGATACCAAATTAAATAGAGGATATGTGTTTCAATGTGTCTGTGTGTTCAGAGAATGGAAATAATCACAGAAGCACTAAGTCATAGGATTGCCTCATATTCACTTATTTCATTATGTCAGCCACGTGTGGTTTTGAGCATTATCATTCCTCTGAGTTAAATGACAACATAGCCTCTAGAGAAATGATTTGACATACTGTTCACACCTGCACTACAATAATTCCATCTGCATGCGAGATCAGTTCTTAGATACCCATAAAATTAAATCCAAAATGACAATTAGATTTAATTTGTATTTATTTTGGTTTGGAATATGCTAACCACATTTCTACATGATATTACTGATGGTTTTTGCGATGGCGTGTTCACTGACAGACCAGGGCATCTTATTATAATGCAGATAAATACTGTGCTGTCACAAGCTTCATGCAACTGTTATTATATAACCTGCCAAACACAAACTGATGAGACCAATTTCACACAGTGACTAAATTCCCCAGTCCCTCTCTCAGCCTGTTAACAGCCCCTTGGGCAATGTGCATGTGCGTGTGTGCGTGTGTGCGTGTGTGTGTGTGTGTGTGTGTGTATGCAGTCTGTTCAGTTCTAGTACCGAGCCTCTCCGGAGGAACGGGACTTGGCGTTCGCAGCAGCGCTTCACAGCCAAACACAGAGAATGTTCTGCCAGCTCTATCTAATATCTTTTCAAACACTTTGCATTCCTTCTTAACTTACACAACAAACTCTTCTCAAACCAACTCTTTCTCCTCTCCGCCTCTCACCCCTGCTGCTCTACAAGTTGTTCACAAATGCTCTATTGTTCCTTTAGGTTTTGACTTATGCATAAAACATTTACAATGCACCTTTTTTTGCTGCCTGTGCATCCTCAGGGCAACAGCAGCAACGTGAGTTACAGTTCCAGTGTGTGAATGGAAATATGATTTCTACATGCAGTCATTTTACGGTTTATTGCCACAATGAAAATGCAATGTGTCATAAAATAAAATTGCACAAAATGTTGTTTTTTTTCTTTTTCTTTTTTTATGCAGGCAACGTCAATAAATAAAACATGTCTTATACTCTTACATTCTCTCACTGGTACCAGGAATCTGGTTGGACAACTTCTAATTCCACAGTTTCATGATGATTAAATATATTGTCAAATGTTTCTCTCTCTCTCTCGAGGAAGAGGACATGACATTTTCTACAGTTTGAGGCAACACATGAGAAAAGTACAGGAAGTTCAGCCCAGATTTCCCCCAAGGGCTTCAAACCGTTAATCAATCAACCCTTCCTACCTTAAAGAAACAGCTTTGGGGTCTGATCCGCCCCCATCATCATTCTGTCACCCGCCCCATCCAAGCGCAAACCCTCCACCCCCTAAACCCACGTAGGAATACATACAAACCAACCAACCCTACATTTTGCTATCGCTCCTTTCCCACAATTTCACTCTCTGTCATTTTTTCACTCTCTCCCTCTGAGTGTCTTGTGTGTGTTGAACCCCGATCCCAGAGACCCTGGATCTTTATCAGGGATCAGACTTCCGTTCAGTCGAGTGTGACGCCTGGAAGTTGGAAGCTCCAGGTGTGATGAGGTCTTGGAGGGAGCTTGTGTATGTCTGTTCGTCCCTCATCGCCCGCAGGACAGAGTTTATACATGAAACTAATCGGATTTAAGGGGATTATGACACCGGCACATCACAGCTTCTTGGCTGTTGAGGGAACTCACACATTTTCATTCCAAAGTGAGTCATGTTCATACTGCAATAGAAAATGCACACAAGCATAATGCACCACATGCGACCTCATTACACCCACTCACAGGTACACGTGCAGTCACTTGTCTCGAACCATTTGAGAAAAGTGAGCTAGGACTTAAATATGACATCGGGTATGCAAAGTGGAATATAACAGTTGCTCAACTCCTCCTCTCAGCTCATTGCTCCATTCATCATGTGAATGTCAACCTCACTCAGATATGAGCTACTGCACGACGAAGCTGTTGAGAAAAAAAGCACAGTAATCGGTAGGTCAAAGGAACAAATGAGGTCTTTTGCAGAGAAGGAGTCTCAGAATGGCGGCCTGTCATGTGATTTACACCTGGCTGCAGGTTAATGGGGTCTCAGTCGCTGATCCCTCTCATTTTGACTCGTCCGACCTTCTCTTCCTCTTGATGTCAGCTTCTTTTAGTCTCGTTCTTCCACTTTTTTTCCTCTCTGAGCCTCTCTTTCCATCTGTCATCTCTCTGTCGGAAAAAAAGGGTGCCCCTCTTCTTCCTATTTAACAAGTTTCTTTCCCTCTTTCGCTCTCTCCGTCTCATCTTCACTTTTTTCTCACACACACCCACATACCATCCTCAGTATTGGCAAGCAGCGGCCCATCCAACTTGTTGCATGCTCTCCTCTTAGCAGTGTTGGGTGATTAATCACACAATTTGATGGGTCTTATTACAGGCCTGCCTTTCCGGGTCAAAAAGCAGGAATCTTTATAGTGGCAGATACGGGTAGCTCTAAACCTTAACATCCTCTAGAGGAGGAAGACTACCTCACACAGGTGTGATTTATTATCATTTTTCTTCCTTTTGAGAGAGACGTCAAATATGCTTTTTTTTTTTACTGTCTGATGTTGAAAGATATTCAATATTGATGCTTCATTCTGAGTCATGTTTGGAATGAAAATGAATACCTGAAACCACTTTTGCTAAGGAGTAAAGAATAGCTTGAGGCATTACCTGACAACATTACAAACAGAAAACACCATAAAGACAAAGGACAATAAAAGAAATCACTGCCAAGACATTCAATAACACAAACATTTGGCCACTTACAGCAGTACAAGTCATAAAAGACAGCTGAAGTTTGTTAAGTTACTGACTCTTAACAGCCTACATCCTCTTCAGTTCAGTTTCAGTGCAGACGGTACTTTTAACCACATTCTATTACATAGAATGTTAAACATGCTTAACCTGACTTTCCTCTTAACGTACAGGTAACTGTAGATACCTGCACACACTTCCCACACACTGCACTATTTGTCACTTGCATGTCAGTTAATGAGGTACACCACCTTGTTCTGTTCACAAAAGCCTTAAGAAGTATTCTCACATTGCAGCTCCTTGGAGAGAGACATATCTCAGAGCGTGGGTGCTAATGTGGACGTTAACAGAAAAAAATAGGAAATCCTGCTGAGCCATAACAGTCATGTTGCCACCAGGTGGGATACTGTTTGGGAATGCAGCCCACAGTGCAGGCCCATTCAGCTCCTGCAGACTGTGGTAGCAGTGATGTGATTGATTTATGCTGCAGCGCTAACAGAGTAACTTTGATTTACATTGCAGTGTTAGTACCGTGGCTGATGCCTGTGTCTGTGCCAGCAAACATCCGTCAGAGAGCCCTGTATGCAGGCCAGAGCCCAGTTATAGCCAACCTCAAGGATTTTACCAGTGTTTTAACAGCCTGGCCACCTCTCCTCCCAGCTATTATCACTGGATTCCTGTGGGCTTGTTTAAAGAACTGTTTTCATCTAGTTAGTCTGCTTTTGTATTGTGAACAATGAACTTGGTATTTAGGTCAAACAACATCTACAGTTGTTTAGTTAATATACAGTAGCACCCCTACTTGTGTGTATGTTTGGTCGAATGGTAAGCTCTTTGTAAACGAAGTTAATGACATGGAGACATAACTCACCAAGCTCTTAGACAGCCGCTCCGAGCTCTTCCGTGGTTAAAATCACACGCCATCTATTTTTGGCGCCCGCCTGAGTGACAGAATGACCCCTAAACCCTGACCTTTACACGGCGTGACCTCCAGAGTCTGATAATGGAGACAGGAAGGTATTAGGGTGGGGAAGAGAGTGAGGGGTTCAAGGGGCGCATGAGGTCAAGCCCGAAATGATTCGGACGGTGGAGAAGAAGGCTGCTGTGTTCCACTTCAGACAATAGAGCCTCAGTTACTGGTCTATAATTTGACCAATTGATTACCCCAGTAATTGTTACCATAATGAGCTGGTGTGGATATCTGGCTATTGGTCAGTGTGTTAGCAACCATATTTTCATGCCTGAATGATTCTATGTGAAAAATCACAGGTGTGCACATTGCAGCGGCAGTACAGTGCACATAAACTCGTGTCAGCAGTGCATTTCAAAGCATCAGTCGCCAAAAAAGGATGCCATCACGTTCCCCATTAAAGTGAGTGAGTGGTCCCACTCAATTATATCCATCAACATATTTGCATGAGGCTATGACTATTTACTATTTCATATTAAATAATGATCCACTTTTTGTTCAGTTAATTGAAACATTTTTAGTCTCTAAAATGTCAGGAAGTACTTGACAAAGCCAGCCAAAATTTCCAGAGCCTACAGTGACATTTTACAGGGTTTTTGGTCAGACTAATAATTATAACACAAAGATTCTAATTATTCTATTCTAATAACATAAAAAAGAGCAAATGCTGACATTTGAGAAGTAGATGTATTAGTTCTTGATGCATCCTCAGTTAAGACATTTTTATCAGCATATCAGCATATATGGACATTTTACAAAGATTAACTGAATGTTACAAAAGCCAGAGTTGTGTCTAAATGGAACACACTGACAAATAAATCAAAGACACACCTTGGGGCCAAAATCATTATCATTCATTTCTATGAATGTGGCTTTCTGTTTATGAAGTCACATTTTTTTTTTACACTTGCTGGAAACAGTTTATGTCAGTGTTTTGCAGATACGACAAGCATGCATCCCTTGAATGAAATAACTATTCGATACCCCTGTAGGGTCTTAGAGAGAGCTCATCTCAGGGTCAGTGAGCCCACTGGGGGTCTTGTGCTCTTATGGGTACATACAGAACCACAAGGCAGCTGAGACGCATACTGAGGTCAGATCAGAGCATATCAGACAGCACAGATGATATCAGGCCCCGTTAGCGCAGAGGGGGCAGACCAATTATCTGTGTGTGTATGTGTTGATGGACTAGGTCAGTGAACATGTCAACATCAATAGTAGGGGGTTGTACATAGTTCACTAGTTCGCCCCGAGGGGTGTACGAGGCTGAAGAAGGTCTGGTTTTTGACTTTTACAAACTGCCTTTTAATCACTGTGATCTATAAGAGCTTCATTAGCTCAAACCTCTCGCTGTAGTTTGTTCACAACATTCAGGAGCTTAAATGAACAGATGATATATTTTGACAAAGCGTGAGATAGCGGTCTGCACAGTGTCAAATCACATCTCATCTGTGACTGTGGCTCTCTTTGTCTGCTGTTCGACCTGCCTGAGTTCTTAGGGGAGAAGGGGAAGGGGGCAGGAATGCCATCTCATTTCCAGATTTCCTGCTGATAAATCCAGGTGAGTGACATGGATGACACAGCCTTATCCCACGATTAGGGGAAGCTCCTGGAATCCTGGCACCATCAAAGCACTGTGAACTTCCCAGGCTGCAGTTTCACTGTTCGCTGATCCCCACACATAGCTCCCTGCATATGAAATTCCAAATCTTTCCATCTACAACACACTTATGAGAAAACATAAGAGAGGTCAGCGCCTCATTGGAGCTATATGCTCAGTTTCATCCAGCTCATGGACAGAAACCACAGGATTTGAATGACTTTAGACTGTTGATCACTGGAAAATTACCATTTTAAGCTTGTTGTGCTGAATTTCACTGGCCTGCATTCCAACCATATGGTGAACAAGAATAAAATGTTGATTAGGTTTTATAGTAACAATACTGGAACCTACTCCCTTATTAAAACAGAGTCATTAAATTGTTAAATTTGGTATGATCCACTGTAAAAATTCACACTAGTTATTGTGTAAAAGTAACAGAGGAGAATTAAAAACAAACGTAGCCAACTAAGCGTGCAATGTATTCACAAGAGCGAGTGCATTTCTGGGAAGTGTCTTGAAACATGACTCCACAGAACATAGTGTCCTAACACTTAAAAGATCCATACGTGTGAAAGAACAAAGTGTTCTCTAATGCACTAGGAACCTTTAAAGAGCACTAAGTCATCTCTTTAAACATTGTACTATGTTATGGACAACGAAAAAAGTCTAATCGATAAGCAGGACTAGTAACTCCCATGTCGGGACATGTCATCAGCTGTTTGCACAGATGCTGATGATTTGTGATGTGTGTGCTGTGATATTATGAATCCTAGAGGGGAAGTACATTTTTTTCAAATCAGGTGAATTTCTGACATTTTTTTTAGCTTTTGCTTTTATTTAGTCTTTGGTTTGTTTGTATGTTCATTTAGTTTGAGTGCATATGTTTTGGTTTTATTTCCATTAACTGAGTGTTTTGTGTTTTAACAAATAGTTGACTAATTTTAGTTGATTTTCTTTTTAATCACATATTCAGTATGTGTAGATAGTTTTAGTGTTTCAGGTATTTTGAGGAATGCTTTGATTTACAGAAGCTCAAAATACAGGATGAAAGTAAACATTTAATATGATTTATTATCAGGTCCCACTTTGTGCAAAGCCATCTGATTCTTGCGCATCATGAACCCTTACCTTTTACATTTTCAGTGCTGGACTTTAGTTTTAGTCCTAGTTTTATATAAGCTACAATAATTCAAAGTCTGATTTATTATACAGACACACAACTGTAACTGCAACTAACAATTTTTTTTTATTAATCATTAAACATTAATGACAGTCAGGCAAAAAATGTACTCTGCACTTACATTTACGTATATTTCCCTGCGCAATTTAGTGAGAAAGTCATATTGCATTTACTTTGGGAAATACTGAGATTGCAATTTGTGACTTTAACCACTTGCTCATTATTAAGGACAATAAACAGATTACTGATTTACAAGTGTCAAGCCAAACCTACAAACTTCAACTAGAATAAAAAAAAATAAAAATAAAAAAAAATCATTAAAAATAGAATAGATTTAAATAGATTTTTTTCCATTTTTTCCCCCCATTTTTCCATTAGATCACCCTAAATGCTCAATACGTGGACCTTTCCAGTGAAAAACCTTTTATATAATTACACAGGCAGATACTGAGATTCAATTACCTGCCAGCCCTACATTTAGATATGATAAATATACAAAAAAATATGAAAAAAAAAAATTCCCTAGCACTGTGAAATCCAGGGATTTTCTTTAGTATCATATATCTTATACTCGTTCATTCACGTGGCACTGGAACAAAATGTCCCCAGAAGGATACCTTCAATTATATATTCTAATCCAGCCTCCATGTGCTCTCATTAGTAACCGTGGAAACAGATGTAATCTGGTGCTTGTTATTGTCTGTCGTTCTTGTGTGTCCATGGATTCCACAAGAGATGAATGTTTTCAGTGTGTGTGTGTGTGTTTGTGTCTGCATATCCACTTTGCATACGTCCATATGTTCAGAGTTGGGGGGCTCTAGCCACACACATCCGCGGGTGAGGAAGTGCTAAATACTCCACTTCCTGTGTGTCTGGGTCCGTCTCCACAGCTGTGTCCAGACACAGAGCAGGCCAGCAGACATCGCCGAGGTGCACTGTTCTCCTGAAGGGCCATGAAATAAAGGTTTATTCTGCCTTGTTCTTAACCCCCTCCACCCCTCTCTCCATACATTCTAGCTCTTTACACAAATACATTTCTCCCCTTGACTACTCCTCCATTTTTTATGGTACTCCTGCCACCTATAGAAGAGGGTCTAAACCGCTGCACACAGGTTGAGTGCCCAGCTGACCTCCACAGCTAATGAAAAAAAAACCTCAAAACTCTCCACCATCCTTACCGCACCCCATTACTTACTTATAGAAAAGGCTTCCTCCTCCTCCTCCTCCTCCTCCTCCTCCTCCTCCTGGTCTTTACTACCCTCTCCTACTTCAGTAGCTCTCCCGCTGCGATGCGGTTGGCTCCTTTGATCTGGCCCAGCGCTCTAATTAGAAGGAAGTGAAGTGTAGGCCAGTGAGGTCACCATTACCCGCGACCCCTCTCATCGACCACTCCAAATGTCGTTAGGGAGCGAGACGTTCTCACGACGTTGACCCGCTGGCCGCGATGACGGGGGGATCTGGATCGCGTTAGGGACCCCCGTAAAAATCAGGCACAATTTACATCTAATTTGAGCCGCTGCAGAGGTCAGTGTGCGGTGTCTCGTTAGTGTCCAGCTGGGGAGGGCACGGGGGAACTATATTACTGTTGGACCGAACTGGCAGAACCCTTGTTAAGGCTGCATGGCTGACTAAGGTTAGGAGTTCATCATAAACAGAACTAGTACGTCTTAGGTTGCCAATTTGTCATATGGATCGGGGATGAAAGTTCTAGATTTGTTGTGAAAGCCAGGTTTGGGGTTCGGCATAAATGAAAGCATTGGACCTGAGCTAGCGGGATTTACCATGAAAGCAAAAACTTGTGTTTAAAGTTGGAGATTTTTTCACAATGACAATGATTGGGCTTAGTTAGTGGATAAGAGTGATGAAACAACATGTATGACTACTGCTTTTGATCATGACTGTAAAGTAGCAGGGGTTTACAGTGTGTGTTGAGGGATAATGTGTCATTACTTGAGGGATGTGAGTCACCAGAACAGGCCGGCGCACACATAAACTAACAGACTTTAGGGGAAAAATGTACGCTAATCACACTTTGACTCTGCTTGTTAAGGGTATTTCCTCTTGTTCGCTCAAACTCCCAGAGCGATTAAATCTCCCAAAAGCCCATCGAATCCCTGCAGTACCGTGCCTGGAGTAGAGGGGGTCTTGGCAACTGGTGCACCCTCAGTGGCCACATGTGTGCAAACACCTTCGCAAGTACAACATCCCATCCCTCAGCCTCATCTACTCTATATAAGTCTGGCCATGGACCAAGCATGTGCATATATATGATCAATCTAAACGGGGGGTGGGGGTTAAGGTAAGACATCAAAGCTGGAGGGATATTATACTTTGGATAGGATAAGAACACATCAAACGACAGACCCCATGCCCACAGCACCCCTCCCTTTGCCTCATTCTGCATTGTGTTGTACTTAAATTAAGGGGGTTGGGCAAAAAGATCCATATATCTAGCAAGAAAATGTCTGCTCTCTGACAGTTCAAAGACATTTTAAGGGTGGGAGGGCAATGATTTAATATGCAATGAAAATATATACCGTGGGTACATCTTCTCATATACTCATTATGTACTCTATGCTCAATTGGGGAGGCATTACTAAATTGCTGGGTGTGTTTCTGCATATACTGTGCTTGCTCAAGGTGCTGAGCGATGTTCAGGTGTCTGCAGGTGTGTTCATCTGTAAAAGGATGATTTATAGTATTCTTTATAAGTAAGAAGGCACTTCATGTAATTATCATGTCAAAAATGTTTCTAGTATGACTTGAGAAGAGGGAGGGGGGGAGAAACAGTATGTATGTTGTGCTGTGTGCACAGTGTTCGGTGTCTGGCTGTCATCCAGAGAGTTGATTTAGGTGGATTATGTTAATCCATACCTGCTCTGTGTCTGTCTGTAGATGATCTCTGAGCCGACTTAGGTCTAGAGCAGGGCCACCCTCAGCTGAGAGCGGAAGTCCCCTGAAACCACGGAACCGCCAGAGACTAACAGATCCGTTAAACCATGGGAGAGCAGAGCAGTGGGAAGGAGGAAACCCTTATAACATTAGAAACATCAAAATATTTTGAGTTTGTAACCTGAACGATATGTTTCTCTGGTTTGTGTTCTGGACACAAACACTTCCTTTTAAATTAAGTAACAGTAAAAATCAAGAGTCTTTTGGCAATAGTTTTGGAAACAGCTGGGCTATTCTGTTGTTCTGAGTGGAACTGATCAAAACAGCGCTGTTACAAAAACAAAGCCTGAAAGTTCAATGTTGATGCCAATATTAAGAGTATCAGTATAAGAAAAACTCATATGTCATGCTGCCACTGCTCCAGGATTGTAACTTCCTCTCCTTTGGGGCATACAGGGAAGCTTCCTCTAAATGAGAACAAACATATTCAGAGATAATTTTTTGGCAGTGGTGTACCTCCGTCTATTCACTGCAATTGTGCACAGTGGAAAATCACTGGAGGTTTAGGGAAGTATTAAAGGTACCAGTAACCTCATGGCAAGGAAAACAAGATTGTTGCTGGAAGTCATCTTAATTCAACTTCAGGATGGAGGTCCAGGAAGGTCTGACAGAGTCCTGGTTCTCCTGTGACTCCACTGAACACAACTTGTGTCAGTACATGATTTAGATATACAGCGTGAGACGTTTGTAGGTAAATTCCCTTCACTAAATCCCCCGCTTTAGCAGTTTTTCCTTGAACTTGTGTTGTTCCTGTTTTCTGCATGAACAGAATTATTATCCCTGCAAGTGCAGATAAAAGAGCAGAGTCCTCTGTAGCTAATGCCCGAGCTGCTGTTTGATCCTGATAAAACACCCTGGCGAGATAACAAACACGCTCGTACACCCACTCTACCATTCAGCAGCAGGAAGTTATTCATTCATTCTCATAATCAGACCAATTCCACCGCTCCCTGATCCCTTTCCGTGGTATGAGGAGGAAAGAAAGAGCATTAGATTTGTTTAGGAACAGTGACAGAGAATTTAAAGTAAATAAACTAAGCCATGCAGTTTATCCTTTCACCAAAAAAAAAAAAAAAAACAAAACATACCCAGTGTTTGGAAAAAATAGGACTCAGTCTGCAAGCTCAACAGTTTACTTAAGTAAAATAGTTTTTATTTAATAATAACGACATTGTTTTTCTTGGCACTTTTTATTATACAATGAAATGTCTGGTACATAACGTTATGACTTTTTCACCTCTGCTCTCAGATGTGTCTCACACGTATAATAAATCTTTATTATGTTTGCTTCAAAAAATTAGTTGATAAAAGTCTCCAGAGGAAAACAGTTGTAAATAGTTCCGATAGTAACTTAATAGTCCAGAGCGTTCACATTGAATATTATCAGTTATTTCCTATATTCAGCGACACAAAAAAAAGGAGGGAATGAGATGGAATTACACTGAGTATATGGTCACTTTAAAGGGAAGCGGTGTAACATAATCATGGAATTTTACCAACGAATCATTAACGTTTTAATTTATTAACATTATCTACAGCCTTGTAAGTATAAGTTGATGTTAATCAGAAAAACAAAGCATCTGTAAATAAACAAACTGCTGCTGACAGGACTTGGTTTTCAAGGCAGGGAGGAGCTGATCTTTGGCGTCTTCTATAAACTTATGTTGATGACCTCCTCTCTGTACACCGGTTTCTGAACTTTGACCCTCACCTGTCGCCTCAGGGTCTTGGCGGTCTATCCCTATCAGACCCCACCCCCACCCTGAGGTGGGTCTTTGCTTTGGCCACCAGTCACCTGACAGAAGTGAGGCCAAACACTTCAGTTACGACACAGAGACCCTCTCACACTCACACATCTTCTCACCTCTGATCTCTACAGAAACGCACCTGAACACCTGATACTGTTGAGTCAAGGCTTCGCTTGCTTTTCATCTCTTCACCTGCTCCATTTTCTCTTTTCTCTCCTTTTCTCTTTGCTTTCTTTTTTTAATGAACAGCCTTAAGGGACTGCGGAGAAAAATTGCAAAATGAGATGTCTGACAGCTGCTTTTGTGATCCATTATGGGACATAAACACAAGGAGATAGAGCTGGGGTTTAAGCACAGTCTTGGAAATACAGATCTACACTCTCTCTCTCACACACACACACGTCGGCGGAATCAAACACTGCGCTGTATCATAAAATACGCAACCTTCACAGATGAAGAGGTTAACCAATGTCCACTGTTTTTTTTTTTTTTACAAAGATAAACACACCCATTCAAACATCCGTTCTTCAACACACAATCACCTATTACACACACACACACACACACACACACACACACACACACAGAGTGGTGGAAGTATCTCGTGCTGCTAAATTTAACCCTGGGCTCTAAGTGGATCTCAGCTTTGTGCCAACCGAGAAGTACGCAACAAACATTTCAACACGCACGTAACAAACACACAAGAACATGCTCCATTTGTGTGTTAATGATTAGGAGAAGGAGCCATTTGCTGACGATGGGAATGTGGGCAGTGGTTTCCTAAGTGGTACTATCTGGGTCACAGGGCCAAGGCTGCAGGGTTTGGATGTGAGAGTCTGACACTATCCGCTGTTTCACATGGAAAAGATGCAAACATGGCTGTCTAACCATAAATGTCCGTTAAAGTCAGAGAGTTTAAGGTTTTAACAGGCAGACTCAGGTATGTTTGTTGTAATGCTGTTTTTCATGCATTTAACACAGAGCATGAAGACTCCTTGACAATGTATTCAAGGCATTCATGTATATGCATAGAGGGCTGCACAAAAGTCTCAGGCCACCTTTAGGTTTGCTGTTTTTGCGGGGTTGAAATCTATTTTTTATTCTCTTGTCTTCAGACACAACAAGAAAATACAGGAAATATGTGCACAGCCTTAAAAGACACAAAAAACTGAACTAAATAGGCTGTAAAGGTTAAAGTCACTATTTAGTGTGACCTCTGACCCCATGACAAGAAGCAGCACAAATAGAAACATCTAACATATGTTTAATGAAATCTGGTACAAAACATCAGAAAATTCATGTAATAAGTCTTGCATTGATAAAAGGGTTAAATCCAAGCTAAGTGCAAAAGGAGGTCACACTAAATAATAACAATTTGGTTTATAGATGCTGATTTTCCCTGAACTTTTGCTTTTGCTGTTATACACTCTTCTTATACGTCCAGATTGTATCCTAATAGAGAGAAATGCACATGTGGGATCATTAAAACTTAGTAAAGTGACAAACCTAATGACTTTTTGCACTGTACTGTTTGTCACATGTTTGTTTCCTGGGTGTGAAATGGTTGTAACAGGGACACACCTTCACTGACTTTCTTGGTTACCAATGTTGATGATGAAAGCGTACATGCATTGATTTTTTATGTATTATGAATTGTCTATAATATTCCAAAAGGGGCATTTACTCAATACAGTCACATAAAAAAATATTAGACCATCAAAAGTCATCAAAAACAATAGTTATACAATCAAATACTAACTCTTGTGTGTATCATGTGACTAAAACAGACAGTAAAGAAAACATGGAATGCCTAAAAGCACTGTTTTGTCAGTACAGTGCCATAGATGTGAACGTAAGAACTGAAGTGATTTTGGTTATTATCATTAAAACCATAGAAAATGGCTAGATGTCATCTATTAAGTGTTGAATACTGGGAAAGCACTGAACTGCTGCGGACATGCGCACCGCCATCTTGGCAAAAGCAAAAATAAATCCTACATTACAGATTTAAGAAAAAATATTTGTCTGGTGCAGACAAAAATCAGATCCATTTTATTTTCAGTGACAAATGTAAAAATGACCATTCACGCAAAAAAGTAACAGTACAATATGGATTTAGTATATTCATTTTAAAATTATAAACACAGTATATAATTGAAAAACCCAGAGAAATGTCAGCATTTTTGCTTTCAAAATGACATAAAGGATAGCTATTTTTTGTTGTTATCATCATATCTGTCCAAACAAATGTACCTTTAGTTGTACCAGGCATTAAAATGAACAAGAAATTGAAGAAAATAACTGCAGTCTAACAATTTTTTCCGTGACTGTACACCCAAGTGCCTCAAAGCCTCTCTTTTATTTCTCCACATTAGAAAAGTAGGAGGAGAAAAGGAGTAACAAGGCTATTTTTACAGTGCAAGGAGTCGAAAGTATAGATAATGTAATTGTAATGTAAGGAGTAGAAATCGGCTGAAAAAAAATTACTCCAGTAAAGTATAGATAACCAAAATTTCTACTTAAGTAAGGTAACGAAGTATTTGTACTTCATTCCTTGACACCTCTGAACACAATACACACTCCAACACATGTTTAATAAAACATAACATAGCCTACTGGGTAATCTGTCAAAACAGGGTTACAAACATAATGCATGACTCAAATGACAATTTTGACAGTTCTTATAAAATGTTGAGTTACAACTTTTTTGTCTGGTTTGTAGAGACTTAGTCTGTGTAAATACTTTTTACTGTTGTTATCTGTCCAGAAACTCTGCATCCTATTAGACCAACATTATTAGTATTATTGACAATATTTAAAGTCCACACTTTGGTGCACATACAGCTGTACTGTTTCCCTCAACTACCTAGACTGTGGCAGACTAATTTGTTCCGTCTGAGTTTTATAATTGATCAAAAACGTCTTCAAATTACCATAGCTTTAAAGCATCTGTGTAAATCAGACCAGACCCACAGCCGATGGACTCGTGGTAATTCTTCATCATTATTTCTTCAGCAACAACAAACTCACAAATTAATGGGGACTAAACCTGAACATTAATGCAGACAGACGCTAAAGTATCACTATGAACAAACTTAAATAAACTCATTAGCCTAAAGACCTGTGCTATCAAAATTAACACTACAAACACACTGGAAAGTGCAAGGCCTATTTTAAACTGGCTCTGCAAAAACTTTAATTACACTGATAAACAGGCTGTGTAAAACAAATGTTAGCAGAATAGGAAAGTCAGACAGCACTGTCATTTTTCTGACACAATCTGCATGATCCCTCTGTCCTTCTGAATAGTAGATCATATGTTAAATTAAGTGTCAAACTCATTTCTTCCAGGGGCTGCATTCAGCCCAATCAGATCTCAAGTGGGCCGGAGCAGTAAAGTAATAGCATCATAACCTATAAATAATGACAACTAATTCTCCTTGTTTTAGTGCAATAAAATTATGAAAATATTTACATTTACAAACTATCCTTTAACAAAAAACATGTGAATAACCTGAAAAAACTGAAATTTGTAAGAAAAATAAG
>JAPQRP010000018.1:28729758-28752000 GCA_037367295.1 Apogon hyalosoma
GGAAGGGGGGGTCCACGGGGGAGATACAGGATGATGTGGGGATGTGCAGCTAGGTGACGATGATGGTGGAGAGCGTTAAGGCGGGAAGGAACAAGACATTAACTGATTAAAAAAAAAACATGGAGTAAGTACACTGAGGTGTAGTAGCCGGGGGGTGATGGGAAGGTGAGGAGTGGGTAGTAAGGCTTGGTTTAGTAATCCCACAGCTGACCTGCTTTATAAGGTCGACTAATGATGTTACGCTAACAACTAACCCCCACCTCAACCCTATCAGCTGACTGACGCACCTCCCACCCCTCAAACTAGATCAGCTGACATACACTAGCCCATCACCCTTCTCAAGTTCCTGACAGCTGACTGTCTAGCCTCCCAACCCCCCCACCCCAACTGCTCACCTCAAGTGAGTCACGCAGTTTTTTTATTTATTATTTTTTTGGTTGGATGCTGTTGCTGAAATATATATTTTTTATTAACTATATGTTTTCTAAGAACAGCAAGGTTGTTACCATCAAAATAACATCTCCCTTATGATCACATAGTAATTAGCGGGTCAACCTTGACCTGACGCGCGACCCTGACGTGCTCCAAGATGCAAAGAACACCAATTTAGCTCCCATTTATCCCCAGCTCAGGCAGGTTCAAATCCGCGTGGTCATTTTGACTGTCAGTTCCCGCATGCAACGTGGACATTCTTGCAGTGAAGACAGGA
Source organism: Apogon hyalosoma (assembly GCA_037367295.1). Classification (NCBI taxonomy): domain Eukaryota; kingdom Metazoa; phylum Chordata; class Actinopteri; order Kurtiformes; family Apogonidae; genus Apogon; species Apogon hyalosoma. Next base: position 28,730,468 of record JAPQRP010000018.1, read on the forward strand.
TTAGAGAGGTAGAATCTAGGTTAAAGACACTACGCAGTCCATCTGTTGTTTTGGTTTTGCCCCTGAAATGACCACAGGCAACGTTCCCCCTCCCCCTACCGCGCCTTAAATCATTCTTCATTTCACCGGAATAAACAGGCAGTGTAAATACTGCAGTGGAGACAGAGAAAGAGGCATGTGAGCTGATTATAGCAACACACAAAGAGTTTACAATGCAGAAAAAGGCCTAGTAAACGTCTGGGACTGAAAATTTGTACAGCATATTTTAAATAAACACATCATACTTTTATATCCCAAACTCCTACAGAATTACAAAGTTTCCATTTTAATTCTGTACTTCTTCCCTGGTTTAAGAATAACAGATCATGACGAGTAAACATATCGCTGCTCGAGTGCATTTGTCTTCATCTCTTTCTTTTCTTGCTCCATCTTTCGCTCCCTTTCTGTACCCCTTTGTCTTTATCTGTCGTCAGTGTATCTCAGTCTGTTCCAGTTTCCCAGGCTCCTAAAGCTGATAACCCAGCTTAGTGATTTCCACACAGACACACACTCCTTTACCCAACCACATGCATACGAACACACATGTACACGCCGTCGAGCCCTGATTCTGTCTCTCTTCACACACTGACCTAATAACTACAAACATAGAGACACCACTGTTGAAGAAAGTCATGCTTTTTTTTTTTTTTTTTTTTACAGCCATTTAGTCATTTATTGTGCATCACAGTGAAAATCAGACAGCATTTCCAGGCATCAGACCGCTCTTCCCACCTCCCACCAACAATCAGTGTTTACAGTAAATAATTGAAATACAATCAGATTACGATAATTTACAATGCGCACTTCCATCTGAACATCCAACTCTAATCTTTTAAATCGCATCAAGTAATAATTGATGTAAGCATAACCTAATTAACACACTTGGATGTTTGTTAAATCATTGGACTTATCCGGGCATGCAAACACATGCATCATCTGATTCAGTGTCATGAATTTATGCATGCGCCAGAGAGTTCACAGAGTGCACCACATGTGAAATGGGTGCTCTATACGGAACAGCAGCACTGCTAGTGGTAGCAAAATATTTGATTACATTCATGAAAATATAATGCTAATTTGTTTGGGTTGGGGATGATTTCAATTTAAATTACGGTTCAGTGTATCCAGTTGTGGTGCAGGTCAAGACGTTTACCGTTTGCCATTTCCTTTGTCTCTTCACATTTACACATGGATATCTCTGTTAAGAAAGGAGCACAAAATACCTAAAATATAAGTAAATTAGGTTACAGAACAACCTAGGGAATAATTCACATGCACATAAATGTGGTGAAAGATGCATTTTTTTTCATATGTAGAGGAAGGGTGTCTGTCCTTGAACAAAGTCCATTTCTTATTATCTGGGGACTACCCCATACACTGTAAAAAACAAAAAAAAACAAAACAAAACACTAATATCTGTTAGTTTGTCTTCAATGGGAAAGGGTACAAACAGTATTCATTCTGCAAGGGTCAAGGGAAAACCATGAGGACAAAAATATTGGGACTCATCATACCTACAACTTATAGGACTTCTAATTGCTCATGAGTCATCACATCACTAAATTTTTATGTCAATTGTCTATGATCATTACGGCAAACGTCAAATCAATATTGCTTTTAACTTTAAAGGCTACATTTTTTGAGGTAGAGTTGAAGAAACGAGTTACTTGTCATTTAAAATGATTTATGGTCAGAACAAGACAAATATCCTACAAATCTAGAGGCAGAGCATTTAAAACAATTACAATGACAGAAAATTGAGTTTCAAATGACATTGTAAACTAAATGAATCCTAGAAAAAATAATTATTGCAACATAAAATTATATTATAAAATATGTCATTATCGCTTTGCACCTCAGCCCCTCAATGTGAAGCGCAACTCATAAATAATCAAGTCGGTACATTGCTTATTGATTTTTTTTTTTTTTTCCAGCAACAGTGATTTAGTGTTTCATATCACGCACTTGGCTGATTCACAGGGAATTTACTGTTCATGACACTGAATGCGAGACACTATAAAAAATTGTAATAATCCATCTATTGGCAGCATGAAAGGAGCTGATTAGTCACACGGGTTTTGTTATGCGTTAATATACATACATATGTGCTAATTTTGGGTATAAAACGGCATAATGTTGTCATTAGCAAACTCATATATATTGTGAACAATATAAACGATTCACGGAAAAAGAGAAAAGGGATGCCGTGATTTTTTTCTAGACATTGCAGGAATTGCCGTCAAACACACTGTATGTAGCTAAAGCTGTTACACAGTATTCTATTTCCTCGCCTGGAGCCCATGTACAACATGCAATTTTAATTTAGGTAAAAGGTACAAATTCTTACAAGTTCTATATTTCACCTTTTAGCTCATGATAATGATGTCCCAACTACGACATGTGTCGACTGAATTGCAGGCAAGGCACAAGTATGTAAATGGAATTGGCAATATAATGTATAAATTGCTTGCATCTGTGTGTTGGGAACATTAAAATGAATGTGTGTGCACATGGACTTACACAACAGAGCCATGTGGCCCTTTAGCAACGTGGCCCTCCCATGTGTCTGTTCAGGGACCGTGGACCCAACACAGAGGCAATCTTATACCACTGAAAAAAGGAGGAACGAGGGAGTGAGAGAAAGGAAGAAAGGATAAATCAAGCTTGAGGAAAGACAAAGGCAACTGGCCAAGGGGGCCCAAAGTGTCATCTTGCCTCTACTTGGGGTGAAAAGCAGGGAGGGGGGAAAAGAAAAAAGGAAGTCTAGAATTTACCAGAGGAAAGTTCTCTTTCTTTTCCTGGACAGCTGAGTGTCTTATTATGGGATTAGATTTAACCAGTGCCCCCCTAGGAATGTGGAACAGAGGGCTGGTGGTAATGGGTGGAAGAGTTTGGGGGATGATGTGGGTCGGACGCTGAGGCGTAGGGGTGGGCCCGGGTGGGGTGGGGTGCCGTTCGGTGGTGGTAGGATGGGTCAGGGAGGCAGTATGCGGGAGGGCTTGGCAGCTTGCCCGGGGTAGGGGGAAGCCACAGCACTGGGGCCCACGTGGAGCCTTGCCAACATTGCAATTACTCCTCATTCTGAACAGCTGGCACATAATGGGTATTCAGGCACTTGCAGTCCTTCGATAGGACATGGAGATCTCAGGTCGTCCCCCCTCGCGTGCCTCAGTACAACACAGCAACCAGAGAGATGCTGCAGAGGATGGCACCATACCGATACACACATCAAGGAAAAACACCAGGTGGGACTGAACCAGGTGAAAGTAAGATTAAGACATGACTTGTTGTGTTACTTTATGAAAACAAACCATAAGGTACACAAGTTGTTGCAAGCACAATACAAGCGCAGACACACAAATGCATCAAAGTGCAAGGATAGCCTCGTCTGTGTTTGATCCATAGTAATATGCTAGCAGGCTGGGACCCGTGAGTTGAGTGTGGGGGGAATTCTGTGTTTATAAATTCAGTCTGTTTGAAACTCAGTCCAAGTTTATAATCCACCCACTGTGTGGCGGCTTTGTGCTTTCCCTCAAAGCGCTCACACAATGTAAACACAGTGTTTAAAAGGGAGATCTTTTTTTTAATCTACGGTCTAAAACAAAGGGAGCACAGGAAATGGACTCCGTCTTTAAGAGGAAAACAAACAGACGGCCTGTCAGTCAAGCTCATATGGTGTTGTGATGTCACAGAGGACAAGATGTGGGCCTGAAGAGTTCGCCATGTTTGCTCCGCTACCAGCACCGGTAGCTACGAACACATGGCGAGCGTAAGTGCGGCCTTATACTCGCTACATCCGATAGTAATACAGCTGACTTCCTGTGCGTGAATTCCTCTCTTTGTCAGGTGGTGATGATGATGATGGATGTCTTGCGTGTGGTGATAGAGCGGTGAGTCAGACTGGCTCCTGGGTAGGGTGGCCGCAACGAGCCCGAGAGCCTTTGTGACTTCCAGAAAGCCTCATCCTCAGTTCCTCCCTTTAGAGGATCATACACAGGACGTGCACAGACCATCAAAAGGCTGCGGAGGTTGAGATGATCATATCAATACTATTGTGGGAGTGCATGTGTACGCACACATTACGCCTATGCAACTGTGTGGGGTACGCGACAGATGAGAGCCTTATGCTGAACATTATAAAACACTTGAGCCATCTGATAGAGTTTAACTGGCGTGTTCCACTTCACTTAAGGAGCAGCAGACAAGGGGATCTCTGTGTGCTGTTAAGTCAACACAGACCTTTCTCCTCAGCTCTTTAAATGTGATTAGAGATCTGTTTTTCAGTTGATTTATCTGCTCTTAATTTAAGCCGCTCTATAATCTCTCTAACACTGGTCTAGTAAACCTATCAAACTTTTATATACTCTAAGGTGAACATGTGAAAACTGTTTTTACTTGGTCAAATATTTGTCCAGCGAAGGGTATATTAAAGCCACTGTGGTTAGAGTAGGAAAGATGAGCTTTATTCACTGTTACAAAGTTAAATCTTGCTTAATTTTTCCTCTAATAATCAGGTTTACTTGATAAGAAGTTGGAGTGCATGATGGGTTTTGCGCAGCACCTAAACTGAGTGATGCGATTTGGATGAAAAAACTCACTTGATGTAAAGAGGAATAAACTTTCTATCACTGGGGTCTCAAACATGCGGCCCGCCAAAGGTTCCAATCCGGCCCGTGGGATGAATTTGCAAAGTGCAAAAATTCCACAGTCAAGGCTGTTGAACTCATTTTAGTTAGTTAAACAAACAGACCAATATGATCTACAGTAAAATAATAACATAATAGCCTACAAAAAAGAATGACTCCATATTTTCTTCTCAGTTTGATGTGGAAAAATAATATTACATTATGCCTATAAATAATGGCAACTTCAAATTTTTGTCTATGTTTTAGTGCAAAAAAATAACATTAAATTATGAAAACATTTACATTTACAAACTATCCTGTAACAATAAAATGTGAATAACCTGAACAAATATGAACAACCTGAAATATCTAAAGAAAATTAAACACAATTTTAACAATTTTCTGCCAGTTACTAAGTGTTTAGTGTCTTTGTAGATCCGATCCATAATGCACATGTATAAATGATAAGTTGAGGCATAATATTGTTGAAATTGTACTTATTTATCTTAAGAAATTTGAGTTTTTCAGGTTATACACATCTTTTTTGTTTGGATAGTTTATAAAAATATTTTCATAATTTAATGTTTGTTTTTTTGTTTGTTTTTTGCACTAAAACAAAAGACAAACATTTTGAGTTGTTATTATTTATAGGTTATTATGCTATTATTTTACTGGTCCGGCCCACTTGAGATCAAATCAGGCTGAATGTGGTCCCTGAAAGAAAATGAGTTTGAGACCCATGTTCTATCGAAACTCATTGAGCCGCATGTGGCTGCAGACATCTGACAATGTAGAAGTCATGTCTTTGCAAAGTTATTTTACTCGGTATAGTTAAGAAAATGTGCAAACTTCATCAAAGAGTAGATTTGCTTAATTTTTCCTAGTGGTTGTCAAAATACTGCAATAATATTAGTTCAATGTTACGCATAAAATAAATTTGTTTTTTGGGTTCATTTTTTGATTGAATGAGTTAAATGATTGAATAAGTCTCATTCAAAGACATTGTAATGGAGGCCCAAAAGACAGTTACCAAAATAAACAGATAATAACATTAGCGTCAACTAACAGCCAAGTTTTTATCTGAAACATCAGGCCAGACATTCAAAATCTGTAGTTTTCATTGAATAGAAAAAAACGAAAGGTATCAAACTGTCCCTAGAATCCACTGACAATATGATATTATCAGGTCAGGCTTTAGTGAATCAAATCATGTGGTGAACTGGTTGATGACTGATACTATAGATTAGTTCTGATCTGTTAAACTGGACCCCAGAGCTGTACAGTTTACTGTTGTGTTTTGACTTGATGCTGTATTCTGCCATTACATAGCATTTCTTCTTTGGTTGGAAAACTGGTCCCAAACCTGCTCTTAGAAAACATATAATCTCATTAGCCAACTTCCAGACCCTTAGCTGTAGTGTTATCTTAAAAAAATTGGCATTGTCTTAAAGAGCCAGGAAACGGACCCCCATTCTAGCTCCAAAAGTGTGAAAGCTGAAATTGCTGTTTTTACTTATTTAAATGGAAAGTGAGCAATGGTCATTAAAATTACATCATTACTTTTAAAGTGACACTACAGCAGCTCTGATCTCTCCATAACAACTTTGATTCAGGACACAAACAACATATCTTGTAATAAATTATATTTCAGAACAGCAATATCATTTCAACAGATGCTGTCAAAAATCCTCAGCATTCCTTCAAACATCATTCCAGTGCATGGAGCCGAGCAGTGCAGTGCTGAGGTCTGAGTCTAACATGCATATCGCAGGGACCATGCCAAGAACATCAGCTTACGGCTGACTGTAATATGATTAGAAGCACACTACATAAGTCACCGCCTGCCTGGGAGCATAACCATGACTCCCATGCTCATGGGCAGGATTATGCTAATGTGAGTCAGTGAGGGTGTCTGGGTGCATGATGGAAAGGCAGACTGAGGGAGGGAAAGGAAAATGTCAGGACCGGTGTAACAAAGCACAGCTATTTAACTAATCTTTGTTCTTGTCTGAACATGTTTTGTCTCCACACAATTGTTTTCTGTCGCTCTCATCCTTCATTGTCTTATCACCTCACTTTCCCTCTCTCTTGCTTTTCAGACTTTTCCTTCCATATCAGGTGACCAGGCCTTAGCATCTGCCCTGTTGGCACAAACGTGGCCTGTAGTTGCCAGCAGAGGCTCGGCAGCCTGCTGATGTCAAAAAGAGCCTCTTTCATCTAAACCTGCTTCATTCAGCAACTCCACTCTTTAGCCTGCACTTCATTCTGAGGCCTCTTTTGTGCAAGTCTGCATGTGTGTGTGTTGTGGCTTGAACATGTACTCTCCAGGAGCGTTTTTTTGCCCATAGGGTGGTCCTCAGTTAAGATATACACCTGTTGTAAGCAGCAGAGAAGTGTGGACATCCTGTCTGGATCAGACAAGACTGTTTCATAGAGAGCAGCTGCCAGGACGACATGAAAGGTCCTGTAAAGTGGTAGCAAGGGTAGCAGGAGTGATCATTGCAGTTATTCCAGGCAAAGAAATGTCACCAAGAACTCTACCAAGTAGTTCTTTCCAAGATTTTTTTTCCTGTCCGTCCTCAAGCCAAATATCTGAAAAAACTGAGAGGACTTTTAAGAATCAGGCCTTCTGCCAAACAAGGCATGTTCAAATGATTATCATTTTACTGTAATCCAGATGGACTTCTATTATGACAAGTAATGCTCAGAAATTGCAAAAAAAAAAAAAAAAATACTAAATACCATAGCAATGATATTGATGGAACTGACCTCTAGGAGTATGCTTTTAAAGTCACGAGACTAATTAAAATCTCCACTTCTGGCCAGCAAACGTTTGCACTTTAACAGTGTTTTTAAGAGCCTTTAATTTTTTTGATTTATATGGAGAGAGTGGAATAAATACACAGCCACCCAAGAAAGATGAACAGTGTAATTACTTGGGATTAGTTATAGCTTTGTCTGAGCCATCAAGATGCCTCAATTGGGACGATATTTACATAAATCAATAATCTGTGGGGATAAAAATGCTGAAGCTTAACGACTTTTTGTGCTGTTGTTGATTAGTGGTACTCAAGGACATCTCCGCTCTCTGCTAAGGTCATGGGGACTTGAGGTCTACCCATAGGTGCCCCCCCCCAAGCCCCTTTATGCATCAAACAGCTGCTCCTTTTCACACCCAGGACTCCCTGGCCTTGGAGTCAGAAATCAGCATCTAAAACAAAGCCGTAGTGCTATTAAAACACTCATCGCGACACAAAGAAAGACTAACCTCTGGAACCGAATAACTAAGAATCCAGCCACCCAGAGACGTCCACCCCAGGAGGTCAGTAAGGCCAAGCCCGGCACTGGCTCAGTGTCTGGGGACATTTATGACGTCTGGGTCCCTGAGCAGGAGTGGCTGCCATGACTTACAACACTAATCTGGGGGTTATTCAACCCCTTGGAGCTTACAACCGTACAGGCTTTGATGTCATATATTGTTATGGCATCTGACCGCATTCCATGGCTTGGAGACGTGATTGGATTGTGTTGTTCATTGCACATCTGTGTGTTTGCCAGGCAGGATTAATGGCTTGTTGACTGCAGTTCAGTCTGGGTGTTTTCTATTTCCGACTCCGGAGGATTTTTCATTTTAAAAGATCTCTGTCAATCAGTCATGCTGTAATCCATATGGTGTTTCATTTAGAGTTGTGTATAGCTTCAGTTCCACTCTACATTATCAGATCAAATAGCACTACAGATATGCTGGCTTATGTTTGTAGTTGTGTGTGGGTGTGTGTGTGTGTGTGTGTGTGTGCGTGTGCGTGTGTGTGTGTGGTGGGGGGGGCAATAAAATTTGATTGTTTCTAAACCAACTAGTTGAAATGTGTGAGACCTTGTCACCATTGTCACAGGTGACAGAGCTTCCATCACATGTTCAATGTCAACACAATCTCGTAATGCCTCAGCTGTCATGACAATGCCAGCAGTTTCAAGTGTCTTCGTTTTTTTTTTTTTTTCACTTCACCGCTGTGCTGCTTCTCCGCCTGGCAGCATAGAAACATGGGAACTCATTTCCATATCCCCCAAGGAATTGTAATTAAATTCCATAATTACTTAGGGGATCTCAACTGTGCCGCTTTGGCCAAAACAATAGGAAATGAGGCTATTGTGTGTCTGTGTGTGGTTATGTGCCAGTGTGTGATAAAAACTCCGCTTCCTCTGCTCTTACTTCCTTCGCCCCCCTCATCTTTTTGCTTTCCTCTTTATGCCCCCCTTCTTCATCTTCTTCTCGCCCTCTCTCTCTGTGGCCCATAAAGTCGTTGACCTTGGGGAGTTCCACTACTTTACCATATCCCTGGTGTTTCATTGCTCCCCATTGTGCGTACACTCCGCAAGTCAAAGGTCACAACAGGAGGTCACGGCGCAGTGAAAGTGCCCAGACAGCTCACTTTAACGCGTTTTATTGGGGATCCTTCAGACATTATGGGGCTAATGTCTGAAAATGATACGTATCATTTAAGGATCAAATGGTTTTATCGTCATTACAGCTCCAGGAAATTATAGAGCACTTCCAGGGCATAAAAATGATCTATGAACATGAGCAAATCTTCTCAGAGAGTTAAACAGCAGTGAGTTAAAACTATGAAAGCTCTTTCCTCATTACCAGCCCTGGATGTGTACTTGAGGAAGACACTTAAGCTTGAAAATGCCCAGTGGAGCTGTTCACAGAAAAGCTGAAAAAAGGGTTTCACTGAATGTGTGTGTACTGTACGGACGTGGAACATGACGGTGATGACAAAGAACATGTGTGCTCAGCAAAACACTCCACGGGATGTAAAGATATTCTATTGTCGCTGATGGGATTTGCTGTTGGATTAAGATTGTGTAAATTACTAACCAGCCTGAATCCCCAGTGGATGTGCAGCTGGTGGTGCAGAGGTGCCAAAGAGAGGAAGGGGAAGCACTGGCACAGTTGGGGCTCCAGTAGATTTCCCTGTATTGAAGTAGAAAGCAACAGGGAAGTGATATAATCCTTCTCTGGACATTGGCCAACATTTTCCATCCTGTGTACAATACCTCCCAACAACTTTCTGCACATGCCCACTGTGTGCGTCTCTCTGTGTCTTGTTCCTGCCTCTGTGATAAGCACAGGAATCATGGGTTATATAAGATAGATGAGGGATCATTTGGGGAATGGTGGGTGACACAAGGGGGGGGTAGAGGGGTAACCTCAAGGGATTGGGCTGCATTCCAGCATTTTATCCTCCCACTCATCCCCCGCCTCTGCAAAGTTCCCCCACCAAACAAACAAAAAAAAAAACCCTCCCCCGGGCCAGCACGCGACAGGTGCTGACTTAAGAGCCCCTCTCCTTCCTCCTCATACGTCCACTTATGCCCCTTTACGCCCATTACCACAGTCATACCCGAGCACAGACCTGTCCATTGGCTCCTCTTATCCTGGGCATAAAGGTCTTATCTACATCCTATCCTCTACACAAATGTAAACCCTGTATCTTATGTATATCCGTGGCCAGATGTTCCCAGATTTGCCGACTGATGTGTCCATGAATTTTCCCCAAACACATAAATTCATGACACATACAGTCAGTTTCAGGCTCTATAGGGTCATCACTGTTATCCTTTACTTCCTCTGCCTTCCTTCCTGCTTCTTTCTCCTCTTTATGTCCCCATTCTATTGTATTCTCACCTCATCTTTCATTATATCATCCTGCTGTCTTTGTTTTCTATATTTGTCTCTTTCTTTGTCTTTCTTCCTTTTTCCCCCTGGTTCCTCTCTGTAGTTTAAATCCATTGGCTGAATCCATTAAGAATGCAGAGCATCCTATTGTGTCTCTACATCTTTCTCACATACTTCATCATTCTATACATATCCTCCTCCTCCTCCTCCTCCTGCTTTTCTCTGCATTAAATTTTCCCTCCCTCTTTTTTCTTTGTCCTTTTCTTTCCGCAGTCTCTTTCCTTCCCCTCCCTTCGTCTCTTCCATCTCTTTCTCCTGCTTCCTCCCTTGTGTCTATTGGTGTTAGCCAGTGCTAGACTGTTGTAGAGAGAGAGGGAGCATTGCAGACTCCAGGCAGTTGGTGTTCCTGCCAGCCGTTAGACACACACACACACACACACACACACACACACACACCAACACACACACAGAGTCAATGAGGACAATGTGTCTGGGCTGAGAGGGGAGAGAAATGCATGGCTGCGCTGCCACCCTGAGGCGACTAGCGGTATAGCTGCAGCAGGGGGTCATTGAGGGGAGACGGAGAGGATGATGAAATACTGGCAGCTTTTCAGTAACGGCTGAGCCCATCCAGGGCTGGGTGGGCGGGGTGAGCTGCTGTGAGCTCATTGCTGCTGCTACTAGCTCACGGCCACAGCAGCTATTATGCAAGAGAAAGACGGGGAGGGAGGGAGCGAGACGGTAGAAGTGATGTGAACAACAGCAGGTTCAGTGAGGATAGTGCGCTCAGGGAGATGATGTACAGAATGTCATCAGTGTCGGCGCCTTAAATACCCTCCAATACATACACACAGACGTGGGTTTCACAGTTCCTTTGTCTCCGAAAGTGGTGACTTTATTTTCCCCTCAATGGCATACCAGTGAGAGAGCTTTTCCTTTCTATCCTGAACAGTAATCATCACTAAGACAAATGTTGATGTCCTTAAGCACAGCAGGGACCTTTAGCAGATAAATGGTTTTAATTAATCTCGTTGAACATAGCTCGCAGATATGTTAATCAATGAAATATGATGTGAACGGCCTTAGTTAAATAGATATGCAAATAGTCAACTGCGAGGCAAATCCATTCAAATTTGTATTGTTTCTCAACACTGAGTAAAAGTTCACGAGGGGACATTTATTGCGTGCACAGAGACTCTCAGGAAAACACAAGGTGACCCAGACAGGGTGGCTCACATAATTTAAAGGTTGTGCTGAAGTGGCAAGATTAACATGTTTCTGCATCGTGGCTTTCCACTCAATATCCATATTTAAGGAGCTTTGGAAATGAGAGTGACAGTCAAGGGCGAGCTGCTACTGTTAGGATGATGTTATGCAACTCTGAGGAAGACACTGATAGAAGAACATCATCCTCCTGAAGGGTTTTACGGGGGACAGAAATGCTTTGCTTGCATCTCTGTGCCACTTTATTTTGTATGAGACACTATCAAGGATATGTAGAAACCAAATCTGATGTCACTGAATGCTCTCTCAAATTCCAGCCCTGGACACTCAAGAGGATGATGTCAAACAAAGCCCATGACTTCATCAGGTGAATTGCAATTTCAATTTTGACACATGAAAAATTAATTTGCCCTGACCCCAGAGCTCATGCATTCCTGTCTTGTTTGCTTTTGTTTATGCTTACTCTTCATTTCTATTACATTCCACTACCCCCCCCCACACACCTGCTTTCATACTATACTGAATACTGAGGTGACCTTCAGGAAACAAGCAGGTTTTCATTTCTTTTAACCTTTCTACAGACATGCTAATAGAAGAGAGCGATACTTTGTGCCTTTAGGTATGAATATATTAAAGAACCACAGCTTCTAATATGAATTTTCTGCCTATTTTTGCACAACTTGCTCTGGTATCTGAGTTTGTTTTCAGTTTTCAGATGGTGTTATGTCTCACACAGGTGTCATTAGCTTAGAGTTTGTTTGTGCCACTACCTTCCCAGAGTCCTGTCCATCCAATGAGAAATTGGCCCATCAGTAGCATGGGAAAATGTCTGATGAATAAGAACCTCAAAGCAACATCAATTAGAAAACAATCAAGGACTGTGAGGACAAAAGGGTAAAGACAAAAAAGGAGAAACATTTTTCTTTTCACCGCCGTCTAAGAGGACGGTTTAGATGTTTCTGGTTTCGTGGAATTGAGGCCGACAAGCTTCTTCGAGCCCAGTGGGGTACTTATAATTTGTTGGGGGAGTGAGGGATGAAGGGAACTGGAGAACAATGCCATTGTCCTTTTCTTGCTGCACTAGAAGCCTGGACTGCCTGAACTGCCTGGCTACAGACTGTTAGTAGTAATTTGCCTTATGTTGAGTTGAAGCAGGATCGGGAAAGAAGTGGGGCATGTGTTAATTCCTCTGCAGGGATCACATGCCCTTATCAGTCTCCAATCACAACTCCATCAGTGGGGTTACATAACCCTCTGTAGACTGTCATGGTGACCACAGAGGGCTGGTTTGCTCCTCTGCCACGCTGGTAAGATTTCATTAAGCTGGAATATACAGTAATACATAATACGCCAGAAGAAAATTTAATCAGTACATTTGATCAATATGTTGCACAGGACCAGACAGGGTCCGACCTCTTCCTGGCCAGTTTTCCAGCAATGCTCAAATTACTGATTTGTCTGTAATACGGTAGCTGGACTTTAAAGATTGATTATGGCTGGTTATAATCAATACCAGACAAGCAACTGTCTCAGCTTAGCGTGAGCAAAGCAAAACCTGAATTCAACGTACAGAGGAAAGAGCTCACATGAAAAATAAAATTAGTTTACACAGACGGAGCTCTTAAGATCAATAATTGACAGTGTGTCCACATGTGTGCAGTTAACGGACATCCTCCTGGTTCATTCAACATGACAGCAGTGGGTAATGACAGCAGTGAGGGAAAAGGAGACCTAGCTACAGTGATGGAGAGTGCAAGCAAAATAAAAATTAGACACAGCTAATGCAGTAGGACAGTAGCTTTGTACTAGTCATTGTGCTGTCCACTGTGTGATAGCTTCCCTCAGGCCTCCGAGTCCTTCGTTGGCGGTAATTTGCTGTCACAATCAGTTCATATCAAGACTGTTCTACAGGCCACATCATACGAAAAGACTTCTACAGTTTCCCTATGCTTTTCCCGTGGCTCCTGGTCAGAGGCCCAGCAGAGGGGCTCAATGCTGGAGCAGCCCAGGGTGACAGCTCTCTGTTTGGGGAGGGCCACTTGGTGGGGTTCTGGAGCCTCTGAAGGTTCTCAAGCCAGGGCCCCGTGGTACAGACAGCTGTGAGGGGGCCCAGGGACAAGAGGTGGAGGGCCAGCAGAGAGGAAGCGCATTTTTCGTTGAAGGGTGTATTGTCACCACCCATCATCTCTCATTGCCCCGTTGAGAGTTGAGGGGCTCGACGCACATTTTTCTTTTTAACTGTTTTTCTTCCTTTTCCCATATCACAGGAAAACTCTGCAGATGCATGAGAATCTGCTGCTGCATGAACGGACAGCTGGTTTTCCTGAGAATAAAAGAAGATCATAAGTACTCTACCCCAAAAGTAAACCACTGTTCTTATCAACTGCATCTATTAACTTCATATTGGAGGAATCAGGGCCCCCTTAGGATTATCTCCAGTCTCTAAACACTTTGGACTCATTATTGGTATTGCAGGCCAGACACATTTACGCGCAGCAGTCTATTCTCTTGTATGCCGTTGGCTTTGATCTTCCATTTTCCTCTCGACTGTGATTGATATGTACATTACATTACCGGAGAAACACACATGAGGAAATATGCGCATATACACACCCCATCACAGAGTGGTACTGACACTTCCCAAAGGGGGTCCCCAATGGCAGAAGACATCCTGCACATTAGACTGCAGGGTCATCGTTAAGAGTGCAATATATGGTGAAGAACAGACCCCATTACTCACACTCAACAAACCGCCATGAGAGACAGGAAGAGAGAGGTGTGTGTGTCAAGGCACAGTGGGATTAGGAGACAAAGGTATGGAGATAGAGGAAGGGGGTGGGAAAAGAAAGATAGTGAGAGTAAAACAGCAGAAGAGGTGTTAAACAATAAAAACAAAGACAAAAGCAGGAATGGGACAACAAAGAAAGGTAGCAAACAAAGGCACAAAGAGAGTTGGTGGTGAGACAGGCAGAGACAGACAAAGGGAGATGATCCACTACCTATGCAGACTACAGCAAGAAAATCTGTCTGGCCTCCCCTCCCCGAGCAGAGCTGCAGAAGGCTATTACTGTAATGAGTGCAACCGCCAGAGTGACGTCATGTATCTATAGCATTACTGCACGCTCCAATGTATGGGACAAAGAGAGTGATGAGATAAGAGGCAGAAAAGAGAGGAGACAGATGGAGAAAGAGAGAAAGACAGGATTTAGGGGAGATTTGAGAGTAGGGAGGAAGGTAGGATGGAGTGAAGAAGACGGAACAATGTTTATAAATACATATGAATGAGAAGTCAAAGGGGTTAAAGACAAAGCAAACAGCAACTGGAAAATTAATTTATGTACATAGGCCCCTCCCTCATTTGACTCGCCTGGCTTTGTTGCATCTGCAGGTGGAAAAATCAGCTTGAACACATATTAGATAACAGCACACCCTATCCCCCTCCTCCCCTCCCCTCCTCTCTAACCCATCTCCCTTTCTCTCACACACACTCACATTTAATTCCTCTCCACAGTCCAATTCACAAAAACAATAAAACACTTATTGCACACATATGCATTTTGGTGTCTCCTCCACCCGACATGATTAGGATAATGAACACTGTGACAAAAGGACACCACCAATTACGTGGTTCTCCAATTATAATTGGCTAGAGATCACTATCACACACTAAACTGATGCACAATGCTTCTTAATCATCACACGCGTTTACAATAACATCATGCTATTGTCAAATCCTCAACTGAAATTATATGGCAGACGAGGATGCTTTATCCTCATCATACATTCAAGTATGGAAAGTCAGTTCCCTGCACTAACAACAGGGAGCTGCCAGTACAACCAGTCGTCATTTATTGGCCACTAGGCAACAGTGAACAGCTGGTGGTTAAGTGTTTTGTTCAAGGGCACCTTGTCACTGCACTGCAAAAAAATTTCCTCTTAAAAAAACAAAAATATTGAGCAATAAAGGCAATTAATGGAAAAAAAAACAAACCCACAGTGAATGGGATAGGCAGCCATGACTCAACATTTCTTAAAACTGCAATATAATTCAAAATTCTCCTAAATTATTTCAAAAAGACTATTAACAATAAACCCAAAGTTCTCAAAACCATATTATTTCTGCACCATTTGAGAGCAATAATCACAGCCTATGTTGGAAGCTGTAACACAAGCGACTCTGCTTGAAGAATATCACTGATATTTTCAGAGCACAAAGACAGAGAGGTTCTTTATTTTAGCCTGGCATGGTAGGGGGCGACCTGAGGAACTATGAAACAGGGGGCCTCTTAAGTGCGACCACCCCAAAGACAGCCTGCTGCCAGCACTGACACCGCGTGAGCTGAACAGGAATTTACCGTGACAGCGGAAACAGCCTCTCCTCAGGTGGACGTTCATAAAGACAGAGGGAGGACATACACACATATATATGTGTCCAGACCTTGGTAGTGAACCCTACTAAAGCTCACCTCCCAGTAACCTTGATGGTGGGATTCTAGGAAAATGTAAGCCTTTCCTCACCTTTTGATCCCTAAAATGTTCTCAGCCTGCCTTGTACAGGGCAACCCTGTCAACACCGTGTCAGATTAACACTCATATTATCATATTCCTTAGACGGCAAACATCTAAGATGGCTATTAAAAGTGAAATTGGCATTCCTGCAACTATATCATCAAAACAAGAAAGTTCTCTGTTTGAGTTGTATGTTTATGTTTGAGCACAACTAGTTAGTTCCTAGAAGCCTTGTTTCCCGGGGGCATAATTAGGGGGGAGAAACACTTCCTGTTACAAGAAAAAAGTAAGCTTATTTCAGTCGCAGTGGTGCTGAGGCCATGGTATGGACCAAACGAGAGCGATTTAAATCACAGTGCCATCGCTTTGTTGCAAGTCCAAAAAGAAGTCACACGGCAAAATTGAAACCATTATAACATCAAGTTGCTGTTGTCAAACGAGTGACCGGGTTAGAACCCAGGGCAGGCCTGTGTTTGATCAGCAGGGCCCCTTAAGCAGGCGTCCAAGCAGAGCCAACCTAGTAGTGCATTAGTAACCAACTCCATCTACCTAAGGGCAGAACCATTCTTTGGTTCCGATCCAGATCAATCAGAGAGGTATGCCTGTGAAGAAAGCCTGAACTCTAGCGACCTGGCAGCACGGGATAAAACAACATGCATCCTGGCTCTACTTCCAGGTATTTCCGGAGTGCACCTTGGGCCTATTTTACAGTGAACCCACATATCAGCTTTCAGACTAAAAGAAAGTGAATTAGTGTGTATACAAGTACTGTATGTATGTGTGCATGCACGCGCCTACGTATGCACTATATGCACATATACACATGCATCGCTAACATGTGTTTCTGATGAGTCAATATAGATCTGCATTTCAAATAAAGATAATGGGAAGCAGAGCAAGAGTGAATGAAAGGGAAGGGGGCGTGAGAGGGAGGAGTATGGTATCCATAGGTGGGGAGGGGGACATTCCAGAGGCCTGATGTCGGAGGTAAATTAAAAATATCCCTGGCTTCTTGGAGGGGGTCCAAGGCGGCTGACACACACTGCTCAGTCAGGGAGCTCGCTGCTGGTCCAGTAAGCACTCACTCACGGCCAATTATGCTTCCTGTGATGTGTGTTCAGTCCCCCCCTGCTCTGCCTCCATGCCTTTACCCTCTAGCAATACCAGCAAGAGAGAGAGAAAGCTGTCAAAGGGCTGGGATCAAACCTCCAATCAAACACTGGCTGTCACACACCCAGGTGATGATTAATGGCTTATATTCTCTGACCCAAAGAAGAAAGGAGAACAGAGAGCATGCTACAGATGGGAGTTTTCAACTCATTACCAAGTACAGTAACATGTGTTGAGAAAGCCAGGCATCCTCCTTGTGTTCGTGCAGCACCACAACCGGCACTGGCAGGCTATTACGGTGCTGAGAGATGAAAGCTTCACTCCATTTAGAAACAGAGGTTGTCGAGGTTTTCTTTGCTTCTGGGCAAATTAACAAATTAGATACAAGGGGTTTGTTATTCACCTGTGTCTCCTCTACAGAAGAGCAGAGCTTTCCCTTACTTTCTCACACACACATACACACACAGTGAGGGTCTCGCCACTGGCGTCCAACCGTGTTCTGCGGTGGAAACCAAACACTGGCCTGTTTTGACTGGATGTGATCCTTGTTTCCGGGCGGAATGCTGCCAGAGGCGGATTGATGGCTCTCACCCAGAGGACGTTTACAGGAAAATCCTCCTGGCTGGAATTCTCCTCCTTTTTTATATTGGATTTGAAACACAGGGTTGCAGTCATGGCTGTGCAGGGGCAAAGTGTTCCCAAAGTGATAATGAAGGGAATGTGGCTCTGCATATCACCACACACGCACACGTGTTTGTACTTCTATACATGTGAGGACCCTCAGAGCAATCAAACCAGCCCCAATCCTTCATCTACCATTCACCTAAACCTTATCTCAAAGGCTTCTTCCAGTGTTTTACAAGTTGGGTTTTACTTTCATACTTTCTGTGAGTTACTATAATACTGAAACTGCTGAAAGAAAAAGAGAAGCAACATCACTACATCAAGGTCAGAGAGGTCAAGAAATGGACATGAACGCATCACTGATTAAGATTTTCCACTGACAGTATCAGCATGGGTGGCCGTGAGTTGGTATGGCTTTTTTTGGCATTTCCACCGCATGAAAGCAGGGAGCAGACAGAATATACTATGGTATTTCTAGTATCATTTTAACTGAGATTCCAAGCGCTTTAAAGTGATACTAAATATGAAGTAAAATCATACAGATCACAGATTGGCCAGTACAGAATTGCTGTAATCTCTCATCTCTGTCTTTGTAACCACGTAAGCTCCATGACGCATTGACCACAGATTAGACGTCTAAACAAATATATTCTCATGCTACATTAACACTACAGGCTAGAGGTGTAACGGTACAGAAAAATTTCGGTTCGGTACGTTTTTGGTAAAGGGGTCTTCAGTTCCGATACATTTTTGATACGTATTCAGTTCAGTGGGTGGTGTCGTTTTAAATGAGTTATGAAATTTGACCTGTTACCAGAAACATAACCGATTTTCACCGGCACACTGCTCTTGTTTTGTCAGTTTGTCTCTCTCCAGTCACATAACTGACAGGGAATCCGAAATGCTCCCGAATCGGAGACCTTAGAGAAGAAGGAGGGTCTTCCAACTCTGGATTTGTACCTGTGACGCTGCTCTGAGCTGCCATGCCGGTTCACGTTCAGCTTGTGCATGATGCGTGGACCCATTAGAAGTCTGTCTAGGATATCAAATATTGCACATGGGTTCTGCTTGTGGCCACCCTGCTCATACTGTATGCATTCCGCTTCAAGGTTCACGTGGAAACTTAAGGCGAGTGTTTGCGTTCTTCACATAGGCTACATGTATTTGTTCAGTGCACCTTCGTATTGTATTGAAGGCCCCGAACTGAAACGGTTTGGTACAAACGAGTGCACCGTTACACACCTACTATAGACAATATAGTTCTCTCCAGGTACTCTGGCTTCTGTCCAAAGATCTGCACCATAATAGATTGTTTGGTCAGTCTAAACACCCGTGGGTGTGAATGTGAGAGAGAATGGAGAGTGTTCATCCGTATGTGTCAGTCCTGTGATGAACTAGCGACATGACCGAGGTGTACCCCACTGGGATAAGCTTCAGCACCCCCGAAACCCTCATGAGGACTAACCAGTTGAGAAAATGGAAGGATAGGTGAAAATGCACCATACCAGAGTCAAAATGGAGTTTATTTTCAAACTTATTAAAAGCTGTAAAACTTTCATAATGTATTTTACTTTGCACATCATTTTACTGTATTCTATATGCTGCATGTGTTTGGGGGGCATTTTCCTACAGTTGCTAGACTAAATAAGCCATGCAGCAAAGTGCTTTGTGTAAAAATCAAACTTGTGCTGCTATGATAATGATATAACACCCTCCAGAAGCCATTTTACTGCCCAAACATTTTGAGTGACAGTACACAAAATATCTGTTCATGTTACAAATGCTTCCAAACAATTAACATATTCTTGGAAGGCAATGACTATGGTTTCACCCATAAAGACCCAGTGTTACTTTTGTGGTAGTGCTCAGATTAATTTCTCTAGATTTCACATTTTTTAAGTGATTTATCACCATTTATTATAATATTATCCTCTGTATATTGCATTTTTTCAGTGAAAATCATTTACTTTCCTGTATTTAATTTACTGATCATGTAGATGATTGAAGCTCTGAATAAAGTTGAGGGTTATTATATCAGAAACAGAGAAAACTTAAGAAAAGGTGATTTTTTTCAACAAATATATCATTAACTGAACATAAAACAAGTGTCTCCATCCACTGCCATTTATCAAATTCCTTGGGTTTTACTGGTGAATCAGTTTTGCAGAAGATGACATTGTTTCCACGTTCACTACGGAGCCTCTGAACATCCAAATGGGTCATATCTGATGATAATGAAACGATGATAAACTGCATTTTACACCAATTATTTACATATATTGATAGGATTAGTGGATCAACAGGCATAAACATTTTATATCAGTAGATGATTTTGGACGTAAGTGGATGTTTGGATTTTTATGCGTTAGCACAGTATAATATTATATCTGAAAAAAATATTGCTCATTTAACTACATGAATGAGACCAAAAATTATAATAATGTGGAATTCTCCTTTAAACTAAACTGTAAGCCTAGTATATGAGTTAAACAATAGTTGCACAACATTGTCACTACTCCTTTCTGAGCAGTACATATTGAATTTATTTTGTTACTACTAGTGTACATGGCAATTGCTATATTGTCTTGATCACCTTTATTTATTAATGTATTTGCTCTGCTATTAGTTCCTTGTATGCCCAAAATGGGTTTTTTTCTCCTGCTTGAAACAAATGAATGAATGGCATGAACGCTGAAAGCCCCTTTAAAGAAGGTCAGACAGAAAGAAACTCAACCTCTTCTTCCAAGATGCAACACAACCCAGTACACTGATACAAATACTGTGCATAAATGCAAGTGATATTAAAAAAAAAGGAGGCTGCATGCAGCTCCACTCCTCATTTTTCAATAAATTCACACAAGCACACAAGTATTGTTTTGTATCAGCATATACATACAGTATATTTGACCCCAGTGTGTGTGTGTGTGTTACCGTATGCCTCCTCTATACATTTCCTGTGTACCGGTCACCATGCAATACACACTAGTTGAATGGCTATAAATGAATGAGCTTCTCTGCAAATACCCTCCCTAGGTAGCAGCAAGACAGACTAGTTGCTTCCGCAGTGGATCAATAGATGAGAAAGACGACCACTCAGATAAAATTTAAGAGGAAGGAAGAAAGGAAAAAGGAGAGATGAGAAATATTCTGCTGCTAAACCTCTTAAGCAGAATTCCAAGTGGGAAAAAGAAAAAGAAAAAAAAAAAAAAAAGAGTATGAGTACTTTTTATGTGTTGCTATTCTAATCCAACCAAGAATTTCTAAACAGTCTACTCACGTATCACCAGGGCTACAACAGCTTATTTTGGCAACATTACAGATATGATCAGAGAAGGAGCGAACAAGTAAAGACAGAACGGCAAGATGTGGAAATAGCCAAAAACAGAGATGGAGGAAGAGAAAGATGGGGAGTGGTGACAGTGATAGAGAGCGAGTGGGCTCCGGGGACAGCAGCAGAGGCGAGTTCATCGATCCAGGACACTGAGCTGGCTCACATTTCACCTCCTCAGCAGTAACACCGGCGCTTTGCCATGGAACTGAGCCCTATATCCCGTCTGGACAGGGTCACCTCCACTCCACTCTACATGTGTGTGTGTGTGTATGAAACAGACACAGGAAAACAGATCTGAAAACATGTAGCTGGTGTTGAATATTTAAAAGCCAACACTCTCTGAGTATTGTAGATATAACATTATGTTCAGATATATCCCCTTACCCTAAAT
>JAPQRP010000018.1:28754280-28770250 GCA_037367295.1 Apogon hyalosoma
AACTGTCTGATATTAGATTGCATTAGATTTTATTCAATGGTCAAAAGGCAGCAATAGAATAGAGTGCAAGAAAAAGTGTGCATGCATAAAATAGTGCAAAAAAACAAGATAGTGCGAGAAAACAAATATAATATATAAAATAAAAAATAATAATAGTAATAAAAATTATACAGCAAAAAAGTTGTAATTAAGCAAGTCTAATTTTGGGTAGGAAAAAAAACAACTGTCATTGGCCAGAGGACCGACTAAGGATCATTTTCTGGCCCAAACCCAAAACCTTTTCAGCACCAGTTGAGTTTATACCCCACCTGACAAACACGACCACCCAGAGCCCCAATGACATTTACAGTGAGCTGTTTCAGCCCATTAGCCAACATCAGATCCTTATACCTTGTGAGCGACATGACCAGGAGTCCAGGATTTAACTGAACCCCAACACCACCATCACCACCTCCTCCAGCGCCGTTGGAACAATAAAAGCTTGGTACTGTAACAGGAAGAGAAGCACGGTTCCCCACAGATTCTCTCCTGCTGTTTTTCCAGCTACTCTTTCACATAAATTCACACCCAAAATCAAGGCTGATGAAACGACAATGGGAAACTGTGGCTAACAGTTCACATCCTCACACACTTAGTCTATGAACAGATGTGTACATAAAAGAAACAGAGTGAGTGAAAGAACCAGGTGTCCTACAAGAAGAGAACAATTCTGAAATCATCCAATATAAACGTGTATCTGATTCCACCATGAGCAGACAGCTTTTAGGAACAGGACAAGTGATCCTTTTAAAGTTATAAAAACCCACTTCATATACTGTAAACAGACAAAAAAATATCCATAGTTCACAGATTGAACTTGTGAACTCGCACTCATCTGAGGTCAGGCTTAAAAACCACAGAGGGCCCGTCATGCAGAACTCACAGTACTCTTTTCCCAAGTCAGCTTCGGCGCTCGAGGGACAGATCCACAACACCGCTAAACTAACATCACACTGGTCCTGGGTCAGAAATTAAACACAGGGGAAAAGAGGTATGATTCTGACGCTTTTCAGTGGAAGTTTATCTTTGTTCAGAACCACAGGACTCACATGCAATCAAAACATTCACGTACATAGCTGCACATGCACACTTTGAAAGACAAACAAACACCAGTGACTAAGGACCGTCACAATCTAACAAGGGAAATCCTCTCAAAGCCGTTAGCATCACAGCGTTTGAATTACTTACACTTGAAGATGATTTCACGTCTTTGGCGGCTAAATCCACTTAAAATGCACAATATGTCATTTCTGCTGCTAGGTGTGAAAACGGTAACAAAATCTGCAGCTTATTGAAGAAGAGAAGCAGTCTAGGATTATGGGAACTTATTTTCATCGCCGTCACTGATAAAAATCTATCTGAGGTGACAGATAAGGTCATGTATTAAAGTGTTATTCACATTATGCTTAATGATGCCTTTTTGCAAGTGAAACCACTGACAACTGACTGGACGAAACAGCTTGTCTGAGCTTACTTTGGCTGTTTTTTTTTAATAGTTTTGATTTTGCCTTTATTCTACCACATTAAAAACATTTACCGGACAAATGCTTGGCATCTTGTTGTTCAGCGCAACTTCACCTACTTTTTTACCCCCGCCCACCGAAGGGGAGGCAAGGGGTATTGTTTTTGGTTCGGTTTGTTTCTTTGTTAACACTCTAGCAGCAAAAATATTGTTTGAATTCATACCAAATTTGGTTTATGGATTGCCAGTGACCCAGAATAGATGCCATTACATTTTGGAGACAGTAGGTGAAAGTTAAAATTTTTAATGAATTTTTTAAATCTTTTTTTTCCCCATTTACTTATAATGGGTGAAATTTCACACATCTGTAGCAGCAAAACTATTGGTTGAATTCATACCAATTTGAGTTTATAGATTGCCAGTGGCCCAGAATAGATGTCATTACATTTTGGGAAAAGTAGGTCAAAGTTCAAATTTTTATGAATTCTTAAAATCTTTTTTCTTCTCCCATTTATTTATAATGAGCAAAATTTAAAATGTCTATAAAAACATCAATTTTGTTTCAATTTATTTCAAACTCAGCACACATATAGATGTGATGACATCAGCTGGATCGATGCCAAAATAAGTTACAATATGTGCGAGGGGCGGGGTTTATTGATCCTGGCAACACTTGTTAATATATAGGGCTATCAAATGATCAAACCTTAATGAAAAAAAACATAGTATTTATTACAACAAAAACCACAATCATGCTCAATGAATGGCGCTTTTAACACAATCACATGATCATAGACCCTGGAGAATTATTCACAGATTTTGCTGAATGTTAACGTCGCTGGAAATATTCAATGCAAGTACACAAGTTGAAAAATATAAAGCACAGACTAGATATTTTTAGCCACTTTAAAGTTGAAACGTTATATATTATACTGTTACCTAACAACTTACTCATGACTCTAAAACAGCAAAGCTTTATTGTGTGTCTGTTGTCTTTTTTCATTCAAATGAGGAAAATAGACCACAGTTCTCTCTCACCATCTGGTGGGTCAAATGGATAACAGCCTCTAAGGTCAGGACAGCTACAGCCCATCATGACCCTGTCAATATCACTGCTGCACTTATCTGTAATGGAAGACATCGCAGGACTGAGAGTCAGGTGGGGGGTCGTGGATCATGTGCTATGCTATGTGTGAGTATTTGCCTTTGATTGTGGAACTGGTGACTGCTCATTTGATTGAAGCGTGCTATGCGGGGACGGCAGCCAGGACCGTGCCCTTGAAATACTCACCAGTCGGTCAAGGGTGCATCTGCCAACTGTGTCTTAGAGCAAGTGTTTCAGCAAGCCTGGCTATGAGAACTATTACACACACACACAGTCCTTGACACACTGACTAAGTAACAGTGTAAGCAAGAGCAGCACATCCTATAAAAAGACTCGCTGGAATGAAAGCAGGGCTCTCCTCCCTGAAACAAGCTGTGATAGTGTAGACCTTCATATGCTGGAGCCAGATAATAATGAAATGCTGGTGTCAGACAGGAGACAAGGGAGGGAAAAAAAAAAAAAAATCAGGCCTGTGGAACAGAGGGCTAATAATAGCAGCTGAAACTGTGTTATTCCCACCCTGGCAGAGGAACCATCATCACACTTCTACACACTCACAAAGGTTCAGACAGACACACACCGACTTGACTGGTATAGAGTTTGAACAGTAACCTGATCAAGCCGCCACAGAAACCCAAGCAATCAAGAATCAAAGCAAATCCAGCGTGGATACAGTACAGCGATGTGCGTGCACGTGTCGTACAAATGTGAACGTGTGCAGATGTGTGTGTACAGCGAGTAGGGCGAGCGAGCCAAAAATAAATGGAAGCAGAGTTTGGTGGAAACCACTTTTCCCTCTATAAAGCGGGCGAGTGCATGTCTCTGATGTGCCCTTCCAGAGAGGAAAGAGGGCCTTTCATTCAGCATGAGGAGATCTGTCTCTTCTCCTTTAGCCCCTCATTCGCCCCCCTACTTCGCTCCTGAAGAGCATCTGAAGCCCATTCTCTCCCTCTCCTCCCCTCTCCATCACCCGCAAATATAACACCGTCCTTCCACGACAAGACGAAAGGCTTTAAGGTCCTAATTGTAGCCAGACGTCACAGAGAAGAGGTGAAGGAGAGGAGAGGAGAGGAGAGGAGTAATAATAGTAGTGAATTCAACTACACCATAAACTTTTCCTACCTCTAACCAAACCACTGTCATTGCCTAATCCAAATTCATCCAACCTGGTATAAACTCTTGTCTATGGTGGAAATGTCCTGGGTTTCATGAACACACCATCTACCTCCTGGCTGAATGAGGTAAAACCAAATAGATTCATCAATGACAAATTACCCTTATACGTCATTTTCACTCACATACAATGCCACCTTCTTTTTTCTTTCTTTTTGACAAATGAGACTGAGACTCAAGTTATTCGTGTTTTGCAGAAAAACACAATGGCGACACTTTTTTCCAGCGATCAGGCAGAGAGAAGGGTAAAAGAAGAGCGAGAAGAAAGGGAGAAATGAAAGATGTGTTTGTTCAGTACCGCAGACTGACACATCCCTCTTATCTCTTGCCCAGTCAAACCATATGTCCCCAGGCCACAGAGGGAGGAGGGAAGAAAGATGAGGTGTATGTGTGTAACAGAGGCTGGGGGTCGATTACACTATAGCCTTTGCAGGAAATCATAAAAAAACAGACACATGCCATATGTAGTGTAGGTACGAGTTATTCAAGGTCAGCCAGAAAAATAAAGATGAATAGAACGGAATAGAAGTGGACAGATAGACCATAAGGCACTGACTTGAACCAAAAGGGCTTCTGCCTTGACCCGTCGGCCTCACACTTCCCCACGGCTTCCCAGTCGCCTGTTGACCACACACGCCGGCGGACCCTCGCGATGCAACTGGCAGAGCGTGGACGCCAACGCCACATGACGCGCAGACCTGCCGTCAAAGCCTCAGACACTCCAGCAGCGGGAGTCTTCAGGCCTGGCTGGACCGAAGAAGACGACGAAAAAGAAAAAAAATCAAACAGCTTTGATTAGACACAGGCATTTACTCTCTGAAAAGTAGACACAAATTGTGAATGTCAAACACCATTTTGACTGCTACTGTATTTGGAAAAGTTGTGTTTGGTTAGGTTTTATTACCAGCCAGGACCTGGAGCCTGCAGAGGCATTAACATATAGCTAGAGGTTTGATTTGTACGTTGAATGCTGCGTTTAATGTACACAGTAGTATCCTGAGTGAGTGACCGGGGCAGTGTGTGTATGTGTGTGTATGACTGGTCCCACATGTTTAACTCCTGCTGAACCGTGAGTCTGATTCCCATGTTTATTGACTGGAAACCGATACCTTTAAGGGCTTCATTCATGCTACATTACATGAGGTAAATTCAATAGCCCACGCATCATGGTTCGGTCATTCACCTTCTTGCCCTGGGTGATTTTTACATGTTAGATGTCTGCCTTTTCTCTCTTCTGTTTCCTTCACAGAAGCCGTAGTATTTCCCAGCACTCTCTGCTGCACAGCCTCATTTTTCAACAGCGCCTGCAGCTCAGGCCGTATACACGCCCCGAGGGCTGGTGAAGTTGGTTTTATTTTATTCAGTGTGAGTTTTACACGCTTTTAATAGGTGCAGAAATTATACGTGGGTGGGTTTTTATCTGCAATGTGTGACTCTACATTACTGGTGCTCCATTAAACGTACACTCCTGGAAAGTATTCTGGCTGCTACTAGGAAAAGATCCAAGTGTGTGTGAAAGCCGGTGTGACTAGCTATCTGCAGCTCATGGTGTGGATTTACAGCGTGCCTCCAGAGTACACTTCCGACCCATCACACACACATCCGCGCAACTACTACGCACACGCACTCACACATACACGTGGTATGAAAGGTGCGCTCTTTATCACTGTGACATTTCCATTTAACATGCAGCCCTAGAGCTCTTACATTCACATCCATGTTTCCTGTCCCCCATGCTGAGGCACAATACCCACCACTTAACATTTAGCAATGGCAGATCAGCCCCAAATTCTTCCACTTCCCAGCACTGCCATGGGAAAGCTCATTATTTACCTTTGATTTAGAGTGACAAGAGTTATGAAGGGACCACAGCCTGCTTCTAAGAAACAAAGGAATCATGGGCTTGCCGCTATAGTTTATGGTGCACACTTAGAAACAGTGCTTAACTAACTTTAGAGCTGCAGTGAATAGCCCTTAAAGACTAGAACTATTCTTGTGGAGACTTCCAGATGAATTTTCCTCTACATCTAACCTTTGCTAAGGGATTTATCATCATATTATACTCGGTATTTTGAAGAATCAAGTATTTTCCTATATTTAATTTAATGATCATGGAAATGTTCATAAAAGATCAGAGTAAATTCAAAGATTTTTATAACAAAACAGTGGAAAATGGGACTTTTTTTTTTTTTTTAGAAAACCCTATAAAATGAATATAAAAATAAGTATCTACAACCCCTGTCATTTGTCAAACTACATGGGTTTTACTACATAATCAAAGTTTGAGAATATGATTGTGTTTTCACGTTCACTTCAGAACTTTAAAATGTCCAAAAAAGAGGCATTTTACTCAGATTACATAAATGTATTGATAGTTTTAATGGCTCAAAAGTTATTGAATGTTCTTTTTAGCAATAGATGCTTTCAGTCGCCAGTTTTGTGGGTCCTTGAGGATACAAGAGTATTATTATTTCTGAATTCATGAGGCTAAAACACATTCTTGTACCACCATAATAATCTATTTTTGGAGATCTTTTCTAATTTTGTGAAACAGTGGGCCATTCTACTTCATAACATAGTGCATGGATGACAAATACTAGATAAATGCTTATACTGTGAAATCTGAGAAAGCACCTCCAGAGCCTTTAAAGACTCCAAACATGTTCAGGCAACACTTTCATCCACTGTATTCACAGTTTACAAGATAAATTTCTGATGCCATCTCTTATCTGTGGTTTAATGTTGACACTGATTTCAGTAAAGGGGTCATAAGGTAAAAGTGCATAAGGGAATGATCTTCAGTGGACTTAATTTAAGATAAAAGACACTTCACAGAGGGGGTACATTTTCACTAAAACACATAATTCTTTCTATATGGAAAGGAATTTAAGCTTTAAGCTCAAGGTTATGATTTAGGCATTAAGGTTATGATCCAGCCTCATCCTTTCATAGATGGAGATAAAAAATAGACTGTTTGACCCAGGTGAGAACCACACATGCACTTTTCCATTTCAGGCCTTCTTTGGTTGCAGTTTGAGAGAAATGTGAGGCCTGACAGGTAGGATGTTACCCATATGTTGAATCAGGAGTCTAATGGCTCCTTAATTTCTCTGTCAGCCATAAGCCACCTAAATGCACAGCTCATGAGAAGCAGTGCGGAGTTCTGTTCGTGCCTGTATCTCACCTCTGCCTTAATGTCATCCAGATGTGACGGATGATGACTTTTCTTAAGTCTTTCATTCGCTACCGACGGATGCTGACCCGGGGCGTCACGGCTGCCCGGGGTCCCTGTCGGCCGGGCCCCGGCTGACGCCCTCTGCGCCTCCGGGACGCGCAGCTCCAGCCTGTACCCCGGTGATTAATCATGGAGGGCGGCCGCCGTGCTGTGCTCAACGCGGCCGATCACCTCCATTAAAGCGGGGGGAGCCCGGCCCGATACAGAGAGCACTTTGTGCCGAGGAAACACAGGTCATTGTCTGCCACGACGCCCGGGCCGGTGGGGAGACATGAAGGTGGACTTTGTGTGCGTGTTTTCACAACCTCGGCTGGACTTCCTAAAAACCGCATGTGTGCCATATTTCCTATTTCATATCCTGCCTTCCAATTCAGGATTACAGGGGATTAAAGTACTAGATCACAGTTTTGGTTTGACTTATTCTTAGATCTGTCTGCTCGATAAACAGCAACAAATAAACTTTCTGCACAAATCTGAGCCTTGTTTTAAAGTGGCGCCTATTAATTAATTATCTTCTACGTCCGTTTATTTAGTGCGTCCAATCTCTATCAATGGTCTCTATCGCCCCCTAGAGGCCTCTGACCTAAAAGACCTCTGCACATCAGTCAGAATGATGCATGAAAAAAAAAAAAAAATCTATAAATACATAAAGGTCGGAGTGGATTTTATTGATTCACAAGATATAACTTGGTTAAAATCTAACAAATAATTAGAAAATGTGCCAAATTTCTAATGTAAATGAGCTTAATTATCTACCAGCTGTTGTGGAATTCAGTTTTACAGAGCTTTTTCACAGTAGATATATAGACCATTTACGTCAGAAAACTGTATACATTCTACAGTCACCTCAATAAATAGTAATTTTCCTGATGTCCGCTGCGAAAAAGGGCTCTCAATAAGCCAGCTCAAAGCAAGTGACACGGAAATTTGAGAAAAGACCAGTTAAATTGGTTTTAAAGTTTTGCTGTTTTTTTTTTAATTTAAAGTGAGATTACAGTCGACATAGGATGTGAAATGTAGAGAACTGAATTAAAATCTGCAGGTGTGGAGCCTGGAAGAAAGAGGAAAATAGGTTGGATGTTAAATCTATGTGGAAATGCCACCACATTAGGGTCACAGTCCTCCCTGCCTGCAAGCTCCAGCAGGAGAACACAAGTAGGTCATGGAAATGTGCATGCAACTCAGCTCTTAACTGCATGCGCTGCTGTATGAATGTCACATTTGCAGTGGTAGTAATGTGATCAATTTGGAGACAGTTGATGAGCAGCAGACTGGATACTTTGGCAGCAGAACCAATCAAGAGAGCTGTCAAAGGGGCTTTTCATTGGCCCCGCAGGAAGCTGGACAGCAGTGTCCCTGATGGGGACTCTTCGGCCTGGCAGACATACAGGCGGGCAGAGCTGGGTAAGCGTCTTGGCAGTGGAAGTGGAGCCAGCGTTCTGTTGGAGCAGAGGCTGGCACCAGGAGCCGACCAGCCTCTCCAGTGGCAAAGAAGGAGATCACACACACTGCCACGCTCCTGCTGAGGAGCAAACGGAGGCTGGCAGGGAGGGTTGCTCTTGAAAAGCTGCCGTTGTCTGGAGATGGCTTTCATGTGAATGGGGGCCTTAATAGGCGTTGTGTGACGGCTCTCGCTGCACGCTGAGCACCGAGTGATCCTCTTCTGTTGGTTTTTAATTAATAAACAATCTTTGAAGGCCACAATACAGTTGGAGGGACAACACAGTGACTCCTTGGTGGCCCTGATGCTGTTTACTTTGGAGCTGATCTGAAAACACCCACTGAGGTGGCCACATATGCTGAGAGGTGCTGACATTTTTCACCCAATGTGAAAATCAACTTCAGGTTTACCAATGCAAGTCTGGAATGGCATTAACATCTGTACAATATCTATTGAAAAGCAGTATTTAGAAGTGGATTAACTATATTCACATGTAGAAATAAAGACATATACAGTGTGTATAAAAGTGACTTTAGTTCTGGTACATCATAAAAATAGTTTGTTTTTGTTTAGTATTCTTTGTAAACTATGGTCTTGATTGTTATATACACACTTAATTTAGAATACTTTTCTTGTAATCATGCTAAATGAAGCACAGATTGGTCTACCTCATCATCCTTCTTTGGTGAGTAACAATGTGGTAGATAGTGGTGTCAGTGTAAACTTAAGCAGTTCTTTAACAAATCCACAAACCAACCTACTTAGTGTAAGAACTACAAAGTGTAAACTAGTTGATAAATGAGTTTTCTTCTCAGCAACTGGGATTACTCTCTAGTGAAACAATGATGCCACCTAGTGGATCAAAAAAGAAGTTCATGACGCTGCTCTAAGTTTTTCCATTAATTACTATAATGATCTTGCCTGGATTTGAGAAGAATGTAACAAAAATGGTTTGAGATAAAAACTTAAATGAGTGATAAGTGTTGGGCCTGGTAAATGAGGTTTAATATTTTGTACATTAAATTAACGCCACTCTTCAGTTTACTGGTATGGGGCTTTTGAGTGATTTAATCAGTCCGTTGAACACAATGGTCTGTGCAATAAATGTGAAACGCTGCAAGGAAACACACTTCAGTTATTAGGACAAAGGGTAGTAGGACATCTTACAGCAAAGATCATTTTAATGGTCCCAAATATTCTGAACAACTAAGTGTACACTCATGTAAAAGGAAAAAAATAAGATGACAAAAATCATCACATCTAGAATTCCACTCAATCTTTAATCAAGACGGGATTACAAATTCTCCAAAAAATCTGCAGTTTCAAAGGGCAAAAAGGGTAAAACTAGCTCACCTACTGAGGTCTTTAAAAACCTGTTCAAGTGTGACTGAAAACGTCCTGAACATTTAAAGGCAGGTCTTTTTTGTCGTCATTTACAAAAACAGGAGAAAGATCGAGACAAACAGAGAACAAAAAGAAAATCATGAAGAAACTGCTGGCTTTTTTCTCGTCAGAGAACAACGTCCGCCGAGGAACGACGACACTGATGACATCATCAAACGACAACAAGGACAGCTCTTTGCCTCATGCTGCCTCCCGTCTGGTCCTATATACTAACTTAAAAAAGGGGACAAAAAGCAACAGACAGAGAGGGTGGAAAGAGCAGAGGAAACAAGAAGAAAGGAACAAGGAGGAAGGTGGATTCTGAAAAGGGGGATGGGGGTGCGAGTGGTGGTTCTGGGTCTGAATTGGCTGACCCGTTTGGGTCGCTGTGATGTCCTTCCCTGAGTGGGGGGGTGGGGGCAGTGGGTTATGGTCCGAGCCTGCAAGCTCACTGGGGTTTCAGTCTGTGTACATGTGGTTTTGTATGTGGTCTTGTCCTCCAGTTGCTAAATCACTGAACTCCCACCGGTCTCACAGAGTCTGAGCCCAAGACGATCTTTTAGTCCGATTTCGTCTCCCCCAGCTTTTACTCATCCGTTCGTTTTTTTCAGGCGGTCTGTCACTCCTGGTCTCCTGATTGGCACTTGTATGAATTGGGCTAGTGTGAGGAGGCTTCATATCTATTCCCAGTCCGCTCCTCATTTGGCTACCCACTGACGACGACGGGTGGCGTTCATTCATTCAATTTGTTTACAAGTTTGATCATTTCTGCGTAAAGTCTATGCACTGAAACTGTCCGAGCGGAGCACGAGCTGAGACACAGACATTTTAGGAGCTCAGTTTGGATTTCTTCGAAGGTGGCATAGGCTCTTCTTTACTTTCCCCGTCATCTTCCTCATCTTCTTCCTCATCGTCATCGTCGGGGTAGTCCACCAGTCCCACCAAACCTCCCTGAAGACATACATAAGACATTTAGCCCCAGTTGTAAAAGGATTACATTTCAGTCGAATTTTCTATTGCCTAAATAATGCTAACAAGTCCAATAACAGCGGCTTATCGATGGATATGCTGATGGACAGTGGGAGTTGTGAGAAAAATGACAGTCTTAAGTGTGAATATTAATCACTGAGGCTCACTTTAAATCAAAATCTAGTTTCCTTTCAGACAATTTGCATGAAATAATAACCAATGTACAAAGATTCATCCTATTTTAACAAGATGTTTTAAAGGAAATGATAAATCTTGTTAGAGGCTTGTTTTTCCAAATGAATCAGGATCCTTTTAATGTCGTTTCATGTTTGAAAAAACGGGACGATGGTATTTGAAGTATTCATTTGCTGACGGGTACCTTTGTTGTTACCGTTGTGGTGGAGGGCGAGCTACGTGCCCCTGAGCCTGGAGACCCCGGTGATCCTGGAGACCCTGGGTTCAATGAGGCAGATGAAGGAGGGCTGGACAGGCTGGTTTTGGTTGAGCCAGAGAAGGAGAGCTTGAAGCTGGGGTTCTGTCTGCCTGATAAGCTGGACTTCCCCAGTACTTCTTTGTCCTCTGTGTCTTTTACTATTGGGAGGAAAAAGGAGATGGAAAAGGAAATTTCATTTTACCCCAATTTAAGTTCTCCAGGACATGAATTCATACATCACATTTCCATTTTGTTTAAATAACTCGATTAAACTGTTTTTCAAAAATCATCCAAATACACTTAAAACCAGTTTGAACAGATGTAGTCATGACTTAAGTTTTATCTTTAATTTTGTGTGCTGCTTACATTCACTGTACAGAAACTGTTCATTTATGCAACAGTAAAACAGGAATGTTTCCTTTTTTTTGCCGATAAAATGTGTATAAAACAGATGTAATTTAAGCTCAGCAAAAGTGAAGCAAAACAACTGCCTGACATACGTACATTTCTTTCTCTCCATGAATTTGCTTATAGGTTCCATAAGGTCTTCCTCAGTCTTCATTTTATCAGAAGGAGGAACCACAGCCTCACCATCCTCAAGGTCATCCTCATCTGTGTTGAACCACATCTCCTCCTCATCCTCCAGCGTCCGTGCATCACGACGGAAGCGGTGGTTCCGTAGGATGGATCGCATACTGGAGAGGAAATGTTCAGTGGTAAATAGTGAAAACTGAAAAATGTAGCTTCATCCAGGTGAGATGAGGTATAGTCAGTTTGTACAAGCACATCAAATTTTAGTGGCAAGGAAACATGGACTTAAGATTCCATTTGCTACTCGTTAAACATGAGATAATACTTTTTCACGCTGCTGATTCTGAACTCGGACAAGATCTTCAGTAAGTCTGATCTCTCCATTAAATGGCTCTGAGATGTAATAAAGTGAGACTTGCTCAGAGTAAAAGCAGATGAAATATTTTTTCTGTACAAAACCACATCTGTAAATCCATCTTAGCAGTATTTTATAAAAGGAGAGTAAACCAAGTAATATTAAGAGTAAAAAAATAAAGAATGGCTGCACTGAGTGTTATGATGATTTTGTACTGTGTTCACCTTAAAAACTGACTGAATCGACATTTTCTGCATAGATTTTCAGTTTTATTCTCTTTAGTCGTTGTCTTGTGTGTACATTAGCAACCATCAGATGATTAAGTTGTACATTACACAAGGAGCACTTACTGCAAACACTCACTGTGTTTAGCTGCCAAACTGGAGGCACAGTATTTAACAAGCTAAATTTCTCAAAATATGGGATGTGCCATATGTTAATCATATAACAATGGCATTATTGCGTACACCATTTTGGAACAAACTACTGACCAATTAATGGCTTATAGTTAAAGGTTACAACATAGGAAGTCGCATTCCCCCCATTTATTTTGAGACACAAAGAATTGCCTGAAGCTTTTTTATCATCTTTGGTGACAGTAACTTTCTCACCTATCCAGTTTGGGGTTGTCCTGCCTCTCTCGCTGCTGTTCATACCGCAACTTGAGGCCCTTGAATGTCTGAACATAATCGACATCCTCTAGAGCTTTCCAGTAGTTCTCTACTATGTGAGCAGTGAGAGACTTCACATCCTCCTAGGAGCAATGGAAGGATAGAGAGGGGAGAAATGGGGGGGAACAGAAGAATCACAGGGAAGGAAGGATGGAAGAAAAGGACAGAGGAGAGGAAGAGTAGTGTAGTGTATAGAGCATAGTGTTGAGGATAAAGGGTACGTAAAAGAGGATGAGCGAAGGAAAAACAAAATGAGAAAAAGAAAGGGGGAGATCAAACCGAACCAATTAATAAAACATTAAACTCCACATTGAGCAAATTCAAGTTTGACAGTGTCTGCAATAGACAAGAACATTTGATCAGTACTGCATTAAAAAAAAAGTCATGCACATTTTGTCAATACAGCAGAATGTTGATGTTTCTTAAGTGCAATGAAATGAATCAAATCAGTCTTTAAACTTGTGAAGTGTGGGAAAAAGTTATTAGTTCAAAAAATATATATACAGTTTAATTTCATAAGAGAACAAGCATTCTGCCCATTCCATAAAGCTAGATGTATGTTGGTTGAGTTCAAATATGACAGGCAAAAACGTTTTGTTTTTTAAGCTCTTCGACTAAACTTTCAAGTGACACAAAACCAAACAAAAAATGAAATAAACCCCCCCCCCCACACATGCATAACAAAGCACAGAAACAGAAAAGATAAGTGAAAAAGTAAGCAGGGCTTACTAACACCCCCCACCCCCAGTCACAGAATACTTTGCCCCTCCTGCTCACCAACACCGTGCCTACTCAGGGGTTCATTTTGAGTCTTAGCTGTCATTTTTTTTTTAAATAAAGCAAAAAATGAAAAAAGTGGGAAAAAGGTACATGTAAAGAGCATGTGTGTGAAATTTGAAAAAAAAAAAACAAAACAAAAAAACGGGTGAATAGTGTCCAAGAAATGTGTTTGACAAAAATCTTTGAACAGACAGCCAGAATTGCTGGTAAATCCATAAACCCCTCTGGGTGGGCGGGGGTATAAAAAAAGTCTTCACATTTAAATAATACAGTTAAAAGCTTCTGTGGTCTGAGGACACAAGACTTCTGTGGCCTCTAGGCTCCGCTGTTTGCCTTTATCAAATACAGATTATGGCAATACGGCTACTCACAGATCCTTTGAGGTGGATATGAAAGCGGGTGAGTGACAGCACTAATGACCTATTATCGTCAAGAAACTGTCAAATCTGATTCTCTTGCACAGATTCTAGACTTTTCTCCATTGTTTTTTTTTTTTTAAACCACCTCCACACTTCAATTCCTCAATGCTCAATTGTGACCATGGAAAATGATTTTAGTGCACCATCCTTATGTCTTAATTCTCTACAATGCACAACAAGAACTAAGGATCAAAGGCCAAGGAGGCTGGCTGGAGGAGCAGTAATCAAGGATACACAGGTCTATTCTCGCTCACACCTCCACTGACAACATGAGATATCCTCACCTCAAAGCTGCCATTTTAAATACACATTGGTTAAATATGATGGTTGGAACATCTTCAATATTTAGTTTCAACATACTGCTTTTTTCATGATCTTTGACATTGGAGTGTTCATCTATATTTCTGATTAGCTTCTAAATTGCCTGTTGACTTGGCTCCTCTCTCCTCAGGTCCTCGCCTTGACTCCTTTGCTCAGATCTCTGGTTGAGGGGTGAGTCGTCAAGGACCTGAGGAGCTACAACTTGAGAACTGAGAGGAGGGCTCTACAGGCATGGAAAAAACTATTAGGCCATCGAAACTCATCAAAAACAACGGTTATGAAATCAAGTATTAACTCCTGTGTGTATCATGTGACTAAAACAGACAGAAAAGAAAACATGGAATGAATAAAAGCATGTTTTTTGTCAGTACAATGCCATAGCTATCAATGCAAGAACTTAAGTGATTTTGATTATTCTCAAGAAAACATGGAAAATGGATAAATATCAGCTCTGAAACTAAACTACTATGAGCTACTGTTATTATATTTGTCCAAACAAATGTACCTTTAGTTGTACCAGGCATTAAAATGAACAGAAAATTGAAGAAAACAAAGGTGGTCTAATATTTTTTTCCAGAACTGTATAGCTTGTCTCTGAACCAAAAGATTTTATGCCTAGGACAGAGGAGTAGCTGAATAGTGAAACAAAATTAAGACTAAGGATTCTATACTCACCACACGGACATACTCAAACATCTCAATGATGGCAGAATTCATGAGATTGTAGCGTGAGCCATTGTTGAGGAAGGCCTTGATGACAGGCTCAAAGAGAAAGTTTCTCATTATATAGCGATTGTAGAATTCATCCTTTAGACCAATGATCCTTCGCATGAAGCGTAGGGCACCTGTGCACATTGGAGAAACAAATAGTAAATACAAGATGACACCTGTACATATTCACAGACAAGATGGATTAAAAATGTAAGTGCAATTCCATTTGACTTACATAATGCCAGGAAGGCGTGCTGAGAGGCAGTGAGCACCAGTACCCTCCTGAGAATGTCCTTATTGATGATGTAGTTCTTGATGTGATAGGTGTGATGCTCGACACAGAACGTCAGCAACTCCAAAATCAAGGCTAACAACTGTGACGTTTGAAAATCATCTACAGGGAAACGGCAGATAGAAACAACAACATGAAACTTTGCAGAACCTTAAACCCTATATTCACTGTACCAACACACACATCGACTCAAACAGCGCCGATATTTACCTTTACTAGGTTTTTCTTCTGTGGTGTTGGCCAGTAATGGAGCTGAGAGGACATGCATACAGTGCTTATAGAAGAAGCTCAGGAACTCTGTCTTTTCTGTTTTCTAAAAAAGTCACATACATAGAGAAACACACATTTTACTGAATATTCATGCCCAGAATAGAAAGCAATGGAGGCTTTTAATGGTCTATGAGGGAGGGGTATTCTTGTCCCTTTTGTTTTTCTTATGCAGCTGTGCTACTGTGTGTACTCATATTTGTTCTACTGGAAAATATCCACTAATGGGTTGCATTTCTTCTTCATTATGTACACAGAGGCCAATATGGCTTCTTCTAATATCACATTTTTCTCCTCCTTGGTGAACACAGTTTTTATCCTTTGCTTTTGCATAATTTATACTGAAAATACAGGACCATCTATCTATCTATCTATCTATCTAT
>JAPQRP010000018.1:28770350-28784511 GCA_037367295.1 Apogon hyalosoma
CACAGTTTTTATCCTTTGCTTTTGCATAATTTATACTGAAAATACAGGACCATCTATCTATCTATCTATCTATCTATGATAGAGTCAAACATGTAATAAAAGTATTCTTCACACAATGAATCGACATTTCCAAATGCTGTTCTATGGTTTATAAACAACTACATATAAAAACAGGGTGTTAGCAGGTTTTGACAAATTACTTTCAAGACATTTTAACACCATTATGAAAGCAATTTAACAACTATTTGACATCCTGTTTCATTGTGTCCAGATAATGTCAATACTGCGAGCTTGAAATTAATGAATTTCCGCAAACATTCATGCTGAACAGCGACCAAAACAAACCCTGGTATGTAATCAGGGTTCCTACAGGTTTTTACAAGTTAAATTTAAGACTTTTTAAGGACTGTTTAGAACAGAATTTAATGCCCATTTCACGGCCATATTGGCAAAAATTTTTGACTCCTCAAATTTAGGAAAATGTTTTTATTTACTCCAATGCATTGATTCCTACTCTTCAGAGTCATTTCTCACCAGGGGCTGCAAAGGTAGCGATAATTGGTTCCTAATTTCAATATAAATTGTGGGGTTGGAACTGAGTCGACTTATGTTACTTACTTTGCAGTTTGGACATTTAACAGACACTTTTAAACACAATACAGCAAGAAAGTTGATGGCAACATAATTTAAGAGCTACCATATCAAACTTAATACCTTTTAAAGATTTTTTTATGCTATTAAATGCAGATTTGTAAATTCAAAACTTTTAAAGACCATATGGGAACCCTGGTAATGTACCTTGCTTTATTGTCAAATTGTATGTAGAGCAGAAACTCACATTTGCGGTGGCCAGCATGTTCTCTGGGTCTACCAAAGTCCTTAACAGGCCCATTAGCTGCACAGCTCCACCTAGCTCAGGGTCTGTGTCACAGATCATGTGTTCAATGATCAGGTTGATCAGGAGGATATCCTACAAGGTGAACAAATTAACATCACATTAGCACTGTCATTTTTGCCAAAGGTCAACATTTCAATCATACAGTACTGAAAGCATGACAATAATATTTAATTTTTCACTGAATAAAAGAAGAGCTCTAGAATTTAGGCAAAAAGTGATGTCAGACTTTCTTACTCACGTCATCATTCTGTTGAGACTCCTGCATTACAAATTCTCGTACCATGGAGGGGTTGTACTCCACCAGATAGGAGAAAATATCTGTAGCTGCCCCGCGCACCTGAACATCATCCATTCCCTATAATGTAAACAAATGGTTTGTCAGTGGATTACATCAAAATACAAAAGGTAATAATAAAAAAAGGGCTCATTACTACATGTGTATGTACAAATTTAAAAAAGCTAAATTCAGGCATAAGTGCAAGGAAACATGGTTGTCACTGAAGAATAACCCATTTTTAGCTGATTAAGCTATTATCTATCATTGCTCTTATTTATTCTCTTGCAGACACTTGCATGATAGAAAGAGCAGGGTGTTACAAACAAAAAAAACTGGTACAGAAAATGTCCTCATAAATATCTTATTTGAACATGATACGTAGCCTCCAAGGCTACATTACATATCAACATTTTTGGAAAAGTTCAATTATAGCAGTAGTGATGCATTGCAATTTAAAAAAGGGTTTTCCTGACAAAACCTAACTTGCACAAAATTATTTAAGGCCACAAAGTATTTAACAGAATATAACCTGTTAATGCATTTAAAAACGTAATAATCTGTGACAGATTAGTTTTTCGTGTGCAGTATAGTCAAATGAGCAACACTTTTCTGGAGGATAATAGAACCGAGTGAAAAGATCATGCAATAAGGTAAGAAGAGCTTTACTGTGCCAAAATAAGTTCCAACTCCTTGTTGTTTTTTCTCTATCAGGGCAAATAAAAACCATCACACTAACAGTAGTAGTCAAAGCGATGACTTCTTTTAGTTTTGTGTACTCTAAGCACATCCATTTTATCATAAACCTCAAGTTGTTGACACAGCACAGAAAAGAACAGTATCTGTTTGTTTTTACAGTGGATTTGGTTCACTTGACAAGCTGAAGAACCGCTGACTCATTCATGTCACACATTAAAAGCCAAATTGAAGGAATTACAGAAACATTGTTGACTAAAACATTCTAATTCATTTACAACAGATGCAAGCAAATAATATGAATCACTTCCTGAGATGACAGATTTATTGTTAACACTAAGCCAGATATTCTTATGTCATACAAAATGACCCACTGTTTTAACTTGCCATAGGTCAACATTAGCTTAATAAGCAATGTGATAAACCATGTATAGCCCCCACCACAAAAGGAACCAACACACGATCATATTTTTAGCTAGAAACCTCAACTAATAGGCTTGATTCTAATGATGTTTGTCGCGTAGTGTAGCAAAAATGTAGTTGTGCTCACCAGTATAACCTCTAGTGCAGGTAGAATACCCATGTTTGACAATGTCTTAAAGAAGGCGTCTCTGTTTTGAGGTTGTAACGTTTGTGAGAATGCACAGAACTCTTTGAGGAAGTTCACCTGTAAAGAATGAAAGAAGATTTAATCAGGGACAACATCAGAATGGTTGCAGTCTAAAAAAATATCTCTGAAAAGCATCTGGCATACCAGTTCATGTCTTTTGTCGTCATCTGTAGCCTCATCTGTTAGCTGTGCAAAGAGGTCTGTCAAAAACTTCTCATCGTCCTGACACCAAAAAGGAGAGGAGGTGACAGGTGAACATCATGTAAAGTAAATCAATATGGAATAATCATCCTTGGTTTCCATATTTATCCAGGGCTAAATTCATGTTGCATAGTTACCAATTCAACTAACCAGACAATACAAATATGTCAAATTTATTGAATTTCACATTTAGTTTAAGGGAGACCTATTTTTTACAAAAGGTCCAGGTACAAAATGATCTCAAAAGTATAAAATGTAATACCTTATGATGAAGGGATAAAGATATCAAGCAAAGAAAAATTAATTCTCTCAGACATCTGCTTATTAAAATTGACAATTCACTGCATTTTTTTGTCTTACACATAATCACTGGAGCAGCTTTAAGTTTTAGACTGTGTTTATTTAAAAAAAAGTTCTCTAAAATGTCTCACTTGAAAGAGCATTCATCCAGCGTTTTAATGTTGTAAATGACTGATCAAGAAAACAAGCAGATTGATAGTGAAAAACAGTTTGCGACAGCCCAACTTAAAATGACCAAAAAGGCAGTCATTTGATTGTTAGAATGACCAGGGTGTCTTTCAGTTGGTGAGAAGGAGACTGAATCTCATCAATAATATTTAAATTCAGAAATTCACATCGGAAAGTAGCAAAGTCAACAGTACGCCAGTTTCTGTTTTCCTCTAACACAGCATAACTGATTTACACAACACTTCTCTATCTCTATGGAGACAGCCATACATAAACATTGCTGAGTTGACACAGTACAAAAACAAAGGTCACATGACCATAAAAGACTTGCAGTCAAAACTGGGACTGGTTAAAGCACAATCAGCTAAATATAGTTTGCAAATAATTTCTAGTCCATGTTGTATAAGGACAATTTCATAACATCCTTCTTAAAATCATTTGAAAATGTGTTTAGTTAAGATTTGTACATGATGTTGAGCAAATTTTAAGGGGAAATTACAGTGCTTATAAACATAATTTTTGACAAACAATAATAATCTTCACTTGCAATCCTTACAACTGTTTAACAACCTCACCTGTAGCATGCCCACTATCTCCACCTTGTTGAAGAAGATGAAGGAGTGCAGGGTGGACAGCATGTTTTCCTCAAAAACAGAGGGTGTGGGCAGCACCATGTCCTGAATATACTGCACCCTATACGTCTGGTGTATTTTCTGGCGCAGTTCTGGATCAGAGATGGGGATCACCTCCTTAAAGCGAGCTGTCTTAGTGAGAAACTCCCGGTGCCGCCGTGGCTGCGGTAGGGCTGGGTCAAACTCCAGACAACCAATGACGTCCATGATACACTCATCAGAGAACATAACCTCAAAGAGTGCAGTACGATTGAGCAGAAAGATGCCTTTTATGATTTCATACAGATGATGCAGTCCTTCTCTGTTCTCCAAATCCTCACACACCCTGAACAGCTCCAGAAGCTTACGAATGTAACCCTCATTCTCTACAGCCAGTGCAAGTTTCTCACGCCGCAATGGCGATGGTAATGAGGAGGCCACCAGCTCAGCCAGGTCCTCCAAGCGGTTCAATTCACATGGTGGTAACTCCAGACCTGGTGATGACATGTCATCAAAGCGTTCCTCCTCAGATTCATCCACCACATCTTGGGTGATATCCACTGATGGGTCCTTCCCTTGCACCTTAACAGATAAACAATAGTATGAGCAATATAGCATGACACTGAAATGAGGAACCCCCAATTCACTCAACAGAAAATGCATCACCAGATGGAGCAGATAAACACACACCCACACAAAAGCAAGTACAATTACCTGGCATATTTTCTCCCAAATTTCATCACAGCCGGCCTTCTCCTGGAAGCTCAGTGCCAGATCATAATTTTCAGCCTCTGACCATACTATCAACGTATCCTTTTTAAAAATACAAAACTGTGTCAGAATACAATAGGTGCACTTCTTCTTTTCCCCCACACATTGTTTAACACACAACATACTGACCTGCTGTTTCTGGTAGGCTGTGTTTGGATTGATTTTAGACTCCAAAAGTAGCGAACCTGTCAGATGGCACACAAATTACACACAATGGTTAAATGGATGCTGGGCTTCAGTTATTACACAAGCAGAAAA
Source organism: Apogon hyalosoma (assembly GCA_037367295.1). Lineage (NCBI taxonomy): Eukaryota > Metazoa > Chordata > Actinopteri > Kurtiformes > Apogonidae > Apogon > Apogon hyalosoma. The sequence goes on from JAPQRP010000018.1 coordinate 28,775,138, forward strand.
GAAATGGAACAGAAATACACAGTTTAAACAGAAGTTAAGCAACGGTGTAGGTTTGGACGGCAACCAAACCCCTTGCGTTTTGGATCTCAATTTTAATGAAATATCGTTTCATGTACAAAAACATATGCCTAATATGATGAACGTGATATCTGGTCTTGAATTATTAACTTACCATCACTCTCTGCTCGCACCAGGAGAGATGTGCCTTTCAATCGCTCCACATAACCCGAGGAGACGTGTCCGGTCCCACGGTCATCCCACTGTCTGTCCTCGTTGAGGGTATAGACTTTGACTCGTCGACGAGTGTCCGTCATCCTGGCAGGTGGTTGTCGCTCGTTTCCCCCTCCCAGGCCCCTTGGCTCTACCTCACTTAGTAAAACCAAACTTTTATTCACTTTCTACACTCAATCACTACAACCCACTACTGGCTAAACTTGTGTCAAGGGTCAACCAAGATAACAGCTCTTTGTAGCAGCGTGAGCGTCAGACGCTTAAATGGTCTTTTCAAGAAATTTGACGATCAACTAAATATCTGAGTGTTTCGGAAAGCTGCCCTACACCTTATCTTGACAAGGATATGAGCAACGCGTCACACAAAATCAGCTTACAGAACATTGTGGCAAGCTAACGATCGCCTAATTTATAGTGCGGAGGGCATTTGCATTAGCTGTCGCGTTAATCGACAAAGCAAGTGCTGACAGACATAACATAGCCTTATCGGATACTTGACAAATGCGTATTCAGAAAAAGATCCCGTTACGGTCACTATTTCCCAAAACACGGCCGCTTGCTTATTAGTACAGTTTGTACGCTTGCGGGCAGCGTTAGCCAGTTGCGTTAGCTAGCAAACCTAACGAGTTGACTAGCTAGCAAGTACGCTGCCTACGCTCCACATACTCAATGTACAACTGTTGGAAGCAAAATGACCAGAGCTGCGCGCCGATAACATTATTTCACAGTAGCGAACAGTAAGCACTGTGTTTACCCAGAACCAGTATTTCTGTCTGTCTAAATAATACGCCAGCTAGTTAGCGTTAGCTGCTTTCTCCCCCAAGTGTTCCGCCATGTTCTGGCTCGGGGCCGCGGAGAGACTACTCTCTCCCTACTGGTATTCATGCATTCCAAAAATAATGCAAACCAACCAACTTTAGTCGTGTAATTACTTCAAGGTTCCGCTTTACATTATAATGCTATTTGCCATTCATTCCCGACGTCTTGCTCAGATAATTGCTAACTGTCCCCCCGTGAGTATTCAGCCATCTTGGGTCCCTTCAGAGTCTGTACGGGGTTTCCAGCACAGCAACAACAGGGCAGCCCGCCACATTTAAAGAGACAGTACACAACAAGTAAGAAAACATGTCAAGGAAAGAAAAAACTTACTTTAGAATATCAGGATAAAACCAAAAATTATATTCTACCCCGGACCACCTCAAATGCATTCCAACCATTCTCTTCCACTGTTGGATCCTGGTAAAATATTAACAATTTCACTGAATCATATTCCAATAATTTGTTTAATCTGTTAACACATTTACAAGTCAACACCAGTTTGAAAACAACACTTTATTTCTTTTAAATCAAAAGAACACAACAAGTGGGATAATTTAAAGCAAATACTACAAAAACAACAGGGTTGAAAAAACATTTCACATCATGATAATAAGCTATAATGACAGAAAATGATAAATCTATAGGACAAAAAAAAAGTCTAATTTAATCAGCTGTCCAGGAACAATACAGAGTAAATTAAAATGTGTCACATTACCTTTTAGAAAAATCAAAAATAACAAAAGGAAATATGAACAAAAAACGTCTCTAGGTTGTGGAGCACTTCTCCCAGCAGAGATCCTTTTCACCAGTAAACTACTGTAGCCTTAAAACCCCACTCTCACCATGCTATAACACAAATATCTATGCTGCCATGTACAGTTTACTTTCCATCTAAAGACCAACATTTCTGAACTACTTTTACAAACCACTTCCTTTATCTATTGTACAGTATAATATGTACACCCTTCCCTAATTAAACTGACTGTGTTGTCCCTATTCACAATATGCCATATAAAATGCTATTGAAATGTAGTGCAGCATAAATGCCTCCCCGGTGTGTAGCAGGGCAATCTGTTGCTCTGGCTTTTACTTTGCTGCCTGCTGAGCTTGACGTCGCAGCAGGACATATATCTTCTCCTTGATCCAGTCTTTGTTGTATGGCTGGTAAGTTTGAGTATCAGCTCTGTACCTGTAGAAAAAGTCAAATGACATATTTATTCAAAGTGACCAATATACTGTTGCAAGGTTTAAGTCAATTACAGGATCGCCATACTTACACAAGACAGCTCAGATCTGCCAAGTCATCAATAAAGTCAAACAATTGACTAATATCATAAGTGATGGAGGGACTGTTGGGATTCATCCTCTTCAAATGTTCTTCATACATTTTGCAAACACCTGTAGAAGATGTTCAGGGTATATTGAATAGCTTCATTGTACTGATCATTTTAAGTAAAACATAACAACAACACTATTTAGGCTAAATGTACAGCACGAGCAATATTAGTAAGCTACTCCAAAAGCACTTGAGTTGGATAATAGTTGGTAGAGTTGCATTAACAAACAAGAGGCAACTGTAAAACTACACTAACTCATTTATGTAGTTGCAGTTGAAATATTATGATTAGCTACAATTTCAAGTGTATTTGTGATGTGTAATGTGCTTGTACAAAAACACTTAACATTAAAAGCATATAAAATTATATGTAAACTGAAAATGACAACATACATCCAACATTCATACTGAATTATGTAAAGGAAACAAAAACAAATGTCAGACAAGTCAAGATCTGAGCTGTGATTAATATGAAACATTGTTAATTTGATAACTAGGATTCTGACAGGGTTTGGATGTTGAATGTAAATTAATGTACTGTATGTGCTGATGCACAGATTGTTATTTTTGTCTACCTGTTGTAAACACATTAACAGCCAAACAGTTTGCCTTGTTAAATCTTCTGAACAAAATTTTTTAACTCAAGTCTCACCTTCCATGCATTCATTCACCGACTCATAGTCAGCATATGTGCGGCCCTCTGGTCTCTTGGTTGGCTGGACAAGCAAAATTGTGTGCGACTAAAAAAAAAAAAAAAAAAATCATACAACAATTAATACATTTAATAATGCAAATTGTTTATAACAACCACATCTATTGCATTTTAATACCATTAGTGCTTTGGTCTGATTCACCAACAACTACAGGTATATACAGAGGCAGCGTTATTTGTTAGTCAACCTACACACTGATTACTGCTGATATTTCCCTACAAAATACATATTTATTAGATAGTAATAACAACATAAGAGCCGAGCTCATTGCTACATGCTTATATCAAAACGAGAAACAGGACACAACAGCTAAGCAGCAACGTAGTAAACGTTAGCCTCGTCGCTTGTTAGCTTAGCTTTAATGACTTACCAGGACCTAATACAGCCACTACTAGGAGTTTTTACTTCTTTAAACATAAAAAGTTAAACACTCTTACCATGTTCGTGCTGGCTGCAGACCCTGGCTGTATGTAGGGAATGCAAAACTGCTGAAATTCGTTGTTTATTGCCTGTTAATACCCCGTGAGATGCAGCTGTTCGACCAAAAATATTCAGGGGAAATGAAATAGTGATTTCCGGTTGAAGAAAAAGATTCGCCTTCAAAATAAAGTTTGAGTTTCAAAATAAAACACACTTTTATTTACAACAAAATTAAATAATGTTTAAAACATGGTTAAGTAAGTATAGAAATAATTATAATAAGTCTGCAAGTAAAAGTATAAAAAAAATATTTAACACGGACTAAGATAGAAATCATTTTGATCTTTCTGCAGGAGTGTTATCCTGTAAAGTAATGAGAGTATCAGATAATGTACAGTACTTACTGAAGTGCAGTAGTACAGCTGTATTAAACACAGTTGCAGAAGTCTTACCTCACTGGTTTACTAAAACTAGTGTGAAACTGAAGTAAAGTGGATTCTTGAAAATACACTACATATGTGTTTGTCAAAACCAAAGAGAGGAAAAAACAAACCACACCTTTTCCTTTTTAGATCAGGGTTTCCTCACACACTCACCCCTTCACTTAAAACTGACAGTTTATTTATTAGATTTACTACAGATGCAAAGAAACAGATGTGAATGTATTTTAGTTTAGTCTCCTGAGTTGAATACACCAATAATATGACTATAAGGAAAAACTCAACAAAATCATTGATAAAAGGTAACAAAGTCCAAACACAGAGCAGGGGAGTTTATAATGTAAGCCCAGGTCATTTAATATGAAGTCAGATGTCCAAATGAATGATACAAATTGTTTTGCAATACATGTTGGTATGGATTCTCCCGTTTCTGTATAGATATGATGTAAGTTTAGGATGGCAAATCTTTCTCCTGTGATTTGGGTATTAATGGTGACTTATGCCCTTGACCTCAGAGTAACCCTGGGTGATGCTCTGCGAGGGGCAGGTGGGGGGTCAACTGTCCTACCCCCACACTGTCTCTGGCATGCATCCAAGGAGACAAAGTTATTGGAATTGCCATGGCAGCTTCCGAACCAGAACTCGGTACATTTGCCAGTGCCTGAGTCGTAGTAGAACCGGACTGTCCAGGTATCACAGGGGCCCTCATCGCGGGGCAGGGAGCACACGTCAGATGTTGGAGTCTGGACCGGTGGTTGCTGATTAGTGAGAAGAAGAAGAGGAACAAATTTAAAATCTAAAATATAATCAATTTGCTACAATCTCTTAAAATTTTACGTCTTTAATTAATAAAATAACAGTCTGGCATATCAGTGGTGAATTCTCTAGTGAGGGAAATGTTTCATCAATGATAAATACTCCCATAAGAGGAGAAAAAGAGTTTGATGAGACAAGATATTGATGTGTATTTTAATATGCATTTGGCTGTATGTAAGTAGGGAGGTACATACTGGGTGTGTGTATATGTTTAGTTTTATCGAAACATCGTAGTTAAGTATATTTTCTCACATTACAGAGAGAAATCAAAGACTTTCCTTGCATTAATGTATTTCATGGATTAAAAACACATTTATTATCCTCATATATTAATTCCTAGAACTGTCACCTGGTATTCAGGACATCCATATCTTCCAAATCCTTGCGCAGCAGTCACACCATCCAAACAACATCCGTATCTTTAAAAGACATGTTTCTGATTAGCCAAGAAGGTCTTATATTACGTGATCTTAGTTAATTGCTATTTACAAGTACGTAGTTGAGGAGGATTACCTGGAACGAACACAATCATCTTGGTGGCAGCCTTCATTTCTGGGCCCTGTTGCACTAGTATAACCATCAGAACAGCAACCGTAGTATGACTGAGCACAGTGGGGGCCAATCACTGGTGGGTAAGGATCTGCAATGTTTATATATGGCTTTGAAACTCAGACAAGTAAATACAGACACAAACATAGCCAAACAAATATGGTGCTACTCGATATAGATGTGAAAATATAAACCTGATAGGCTTAAAATAAAACCAAATGTATGTATAGTGCATGTATAGTCTTTTTATGCCTGAAGGATATATTTAGTCAAAGTTAATTTTTCCTTGATAATGTGGCTTTCAGTTCTTTTTGCATGCAATAAAAATAACTGGATGAACATTCATATTTCACTATCTTATATATTGGCTTTACTGCTGAATAAATCATGAAAAAAATCAATTAAATAAAACATCCTTTATATATTCAGCCCTTCTGGGGGAAGGTTCACTCAGCTCTTTGTGATGTGTTGGGATATGTAATCCCAAATTCTTGTCTTGTTCTTTACCTCTGACATTTGGAAGAAATGGTGCATAAAGGAGACTGATATCTTGTCAAGATCCTCCTGGTGGCCGGGAAGAAGGCCATAATATCAAAGAACTGGCTTAAGACTGATGCTCCATCTTACAACCAATGGCTTTCAATCATAGATGATATACTTGTCATGGAACATCTCACATATAAACTGAAGTTGAAAGAAAATCTCTTTATAAAAAACTTGGGAAAATGTCTGACACTCAGGGAAAAATGTGTTTATTAAGGGATCTAAAAATATTCTGACACAAACACAGGCTGTTCTTTTCATTTGTTTGTTTCCTGTTCTTTTTTTTCTTTTCCTGCTCCTCAACCTGAGGAGATTGGATTGTATTATAATGATAAAAATGAGAGGAGAAAAAAAAAACCTTCCTTCACATATTTTACACACCTGAATGATCTCCTGGAACATGGGGCACAAATCCTCTCATGGTGGATTCATGTGACCTGGGATCCTGCACACTTGGGACCACTAGAGAAAAACAAGGCTGGCTACATGAGTGCAAATGTAAAGCATAAAGCCAAGTGTCAAAACTGTGTGCGACCTGTACTCATTTGCCTCACTTTGTCCTTCAGTGCAAGGTTGCGTGTTGCATGCCTCCACACTAACAGGTCTGCTGGCGTGCCCACATCTGGTCTCTGGGTAGGGGTTCAGATCTGTGTCAAAGCAGCCCACTCTTCTTTCTCTCACACCACCACCACAGCTTCTAGTGCACTTCAGAGGGTGCAGAATATGTCAGCAAAACATCACAGCAGAAAAACAGAAAATCATAGAACTATTGAAGAAGATATATTCATCCAACAAGTGTTAGATCAAAACTATAGGAGGATTTTGATGTTCATATGTGTTAATATCGTGTATCAGATTTGTGGTTATAACACTTGCTTTGCATGTTGTGCTTGCCAGGTGTCACTCGACACTTTATTTATGGTGTTACTTTAGCTACATTAATACAAAAATAGAGCTTCAAATGGAAATTACAGACAGCTGTTCAATGTCTGTGAATGATAATACAATACTTTTTGTGTTGTTTTGCATGTATCATGATTTATCTTTATGTGCCTTGTAGCATAAGTCAATATACTGATCTTTGTATGTGTTTAATTTCAGATTTATATTGCTCTCTGATTCTACAACAGATGATATGTCATAGTCATTTTTTTTTTTTTTTACTATGGATTGAAGATATTGTAGGTAATTCATTTATCAGACAGGGGTAGTTGTTTGTTTACCCACCATAACTATCCCTGTCTGATAAATGAATTACCTACAATAATTATATGTGGAAGAAAGTATGAACCTTTACCAGAATGGATTGAAGATACTTAAGATGGCAGTTCAGAGTGTTTATCGGAAATCTTCCAGTGTTTCTACTGTTTTTCCCATTCTGCACCCTGTAACTTACCAGGCCGTAGTCAGTCACATGCCAAGAAATGCGTGTGTGACAGGCAGGTCTGCGGCAGGCCTGGACAGATACAGGTCGGGCCACTCCCCTACAGGCATGGTCACCCAGACGTTCACCTCTTGCCCCCACACAGTACACCTCTCTGGTCTGCTGGCCCTCACCACATGTCACCGAACACTGATCAGGGAGTATGACAAAAGTGGACCAAAGGATCAAAATGTTGGTAATTTTACAGCCAGTTAAATGTCATTATTCAATCAGTGCTGATACACTGGAATAATAACCATACAAGAGGTTACAATCAGTTCAGTCTTAGCTGTTTTCTTTCCAGCATACTATATTTTAAAGGTTTCATATTGTGAAAATTCATTGATGAATTTATATAAATTGTGATGTATAAAATAAAAGCTTTGAAAATATGAAATTGTTTATTACTCTACATACAATGATATACTTACATTACTATACATATACTATACATGTACTTGCAATAGTGGTTACTATAGTTTTCTGTCTAAATCTGATTCCAGGTCACCTCACGAATTGATCTGCACCTATTCAAACAACGTGCTTGCTGTTTTTTGAGCAGTACATATTGAATTTATTTTATTATTATTAGTGTACATGACAATTGCTATTGTGTCTTGATCACCTTTATTTATTAATGTATTTGCTCTGATATTAGGTCCTTGTACTCGTAAAAATGTTAAATTTTTCTTCTGCTCAAAACAAATAAACAAATGAATGAATGCATTTTAACATTACAGCACAGTGAAACTGTATGTGGTCGGGACAAAAAGAGACACTCCCAAAAGCTAGATAAAATTAAATTATTAAACATCATTAAACATTATGGAATCCTTTAACAAAGTTTATGGTAGGGGTTTAAATTGAATTTAATATAAAGATACATGACCTTTAACAGATACCTATTCTATAAACTAATATAAAGAGTGATTATTTACATGTGACATTGCTGGAAAGAATGTAACAGTGTCTATTTCTGTTCAGTTAAACCCTCTGATGTATAGTACAAACCACGCTGAAGCTGGAGACGCTCCACTCTGCAGAACATGGCTGCATGTTACAGGCTTGCTGGCTTTGTGGTCTCTGCAAGCGTTGTGTAATGCAGTAAGACTCCTCCACCACACGGGGGTTGTGTGGGTCCTGAATCCAACACTCTACTGTACGGTATTGCATCCCCCCATTGCAGGTGGCAGAGCATGCACCATAGACCCCGGTCTTGTAGGTGTATGTGTAGCTCTCCCGTGGGTGAGGAGCAACAGCAACAGGAGCAGCAATGTGCACTGAGTTAGGGTCTTCATCCAAGCCCATAAATTCTCCACGAGTCAGTACCTGTGGAAAGACAATGATTAATGCCTGTGGAAACATGACCAATAATCAAAACTTGGATCTGACACTGAGTGGTGGTCTCACCCTGCAGGTTCCATCCACACAGATATCAGTGCGGCCCACGTAGCATTTTGTCCCATCCACCACTGCAGGTCTGTGTCGGTAGAAAAAGTTCTCTCCTCTGGGGACACAGTTCAGCTCACATGGATTGCTCGCTACAGAACAAACACATTTTCACATGGATTATTTGAAGTTTTGAGGGGTCATTTATCAACACTTTCAAATTGTTAAGATTTTGTAGATGTAAATAATTATATATATATATAGAGAGTACTTTTATTCTACCTCCATAGTAAGGCACCCATGTGTGGCGTTTTCCCTGGAAGTCCATCCTGTCAAATTCTGAACACTGCTCCTCCCTGAAGTCCCTTGCATTGGCTGGACATGACTGCAGTGGTAAAAAAAGGTAAAGTTGTTTGCAAAGGAAATGCTGATACAGATAATATACGAATTATATTTCAACAATAAAAAAAAAAAGCAGAATTGCGCTATTCGTGTTATTGTTCTGCAAAAGTAGGATCACCATGAAAAGCATTGATTTTCACAAATTACTCCTGTTATGTATTGCACTGGAAAGTCTGTATTTATATGACGATAATTCATGCAACAAAGATTTACAAATTCTTTCTTTCTTTCTTTCTTTCTTTCTTTCTTTCTTTCTTTCTTTCTTTCTTTCTTTCTTTCTTTCTTTATTTCTT
>JAPQRP010000018.1:28837170-28860058 GCA_037367295.1 Apogon hyalosoma
CTTCTGAAACACAAAAAAGATTTTTATGCAAATATTTCATCATAATGTTTGAGATTATGTAAAATTTTAAGGGTGTTGAAAAACTTTTTTCCACTACTGTAAAAGAGGCAGAACATTTTCGTATTTAAGTAAACAATAAGACATGGCAACATTTTGTTGTGTAGTGCATTGAAAGAAAATGGATATCACCGTAAAGATAATGAGTGTAAAGTAAGATATGAATTGCTTTATCGCCCAGCTCAGACCGCCACATTATTGCTTATCTGGACTCGTAGCCCCTGTTGGTGTGGTATGCTTTTACATTTTTCTCTTCATTCATAACAAGCTTGGTTTCTGATTCCTAGATTTACTTTATGGTTGCCTGCTCTGTAACTATTTTTTTTTTTTTTTTTTTTTTTTTCCTTAAGATCTGTGGGATGTTGGGTGGTTTCCTGTACCTCGAATGTGTCCTAACACTGCGGCTTGCTTCTGGTGGAGAGTTGGGAAGATAATGATTTGGGCTGTTTACCCCGTAGGGGCCATTTTGGGCACCTCCTGTCCTCATAGGAAATAACTCAGAGTAAATGGCTGAGAGCGAAGGTTGTGTTTTTAGCGTTATAGGGGTCTGAGGGCTTGTTGTGTGTTCGGATCAGGAGTTGCTGTCTAAGTCTCTAATTGATCTCCTGTTTTGTAGATGTGACTGTGCATGTGGTCTGCTGAGCTTTTGATTCTTCATGTGTTGTTACTGTGAGCCAACAGCCTTTAGGCCATGAAAGTTATGAGCTGTCCAGTGGCTTTTTAAAGCATTTAACTGACTTCCTGTTGTATTAAAGCTGACATGAAACAGACAGGCTGTAATGAGCTGTCATCTCCAGCACTTAGCCAAACGTCCATCTGTGCCAATAGAGCTAACACGCTGCATCTGCGAGGGATTGTGTGAGGCCATGTGTAAATTAATGCATGTTTGGACGGTCGTCTGTGTTGCTTTGTTAGTGTCAAGCCTCTGTGTGTGTGTGTCTGTTTGTATATGTGTGTTTTTAGGGCGTGCATGAATGTAAGTGCAAGAATGTCAGTCGGTGTAACAGGTGGTATCAGCGTTTGGATATTGTCACTCAGAGCGCAGACAAAAGCCGTGGATATTTCTGAATGCTGGCTTGTGTCTGGCTGCCTCCTTCCTCATTGTGCTGCAGGGTTACACCGTGTGTGTGTGTGTGTGTGGTCAGCTATATGGACTGGCCATTGTGCCCTTGGCCCTCAGCAGATGTGGCCTGAACAATGAGCCGGGTAAATAAAAGGAAGTGGTGTAAAAATAGCCTCTTACGTCTCCATGAGTGAAGTTCTTGTGCTGCGTGTGTGATCCTGTTTGATGTGAATGGATTGTACTTTAGGAAGTTCCACTGTACCAAGCACAACACAGGTGCAGTTTGCTATTAAACAGTTGTAAATTGTCGGTATAGCAATATTTGTGTTTCACATAATGCATCTTTTAGCATCTCAGGGAAAGGTCGACTCTGAGGATTCACCATCAGTGCAGTATAATATCTTTAGAGGCCTTATAAGCAACGTTGCACATCTTTATGAATAGTGGTTTTCAGTTAGAAACCCGTCTATAAATCACATCCTAGTGATAAGTGCACAGCGGGAACAATGCTAAAAATAAAGGAGCCTCCTCCCTCCTCCATCCAGCTCTCTCCTTGGTTCTCTTGTATCCAGGCCACTTATAGACCAACACTATACATTCTCACCAGTTCACACAGAACAAATGCACATCATTAAGTGCCGACACACACTCTTACACGTTAATGCCTTAGCTTAAATGCTCAGTCACACTCTTAATCAAGGCTTTTTCTATTGGACAGGAGTTTGCAGTGAACAAGTTGAGGTCCATAGTGTTTTGTACTGTGTAAACGCTCTCCCCTGCCTGATCCCAGTACGTCTATTAAAAGGTTAATGAGCAGCAATTTGGATATATGACTCATCAGACTGACAAAAAGGCCAAAACATCAGCCTGAGATGTGAAAATGTGTTACCTTTCTCTCCTTTTACATGTTAATTCATGGATTGTTGGTTGTGCCAAACAAGCAGATTATAGCAGCCTCTGCAAATTTTTATAACTGGACTAAAATTTGATTTACTGAAAATGAAAGGTTAGAGTCAGTCATATTACCAGTGGAGTGGTCTATTAAATAGCACCATGGTAATTATATCTTTATAGAATTTGTTCCGCTTATTTACCAATCAGTCATTTTAAACAGTGACTAATAAACATATAAGAAAATCCATTCTCTCTCTTTCCTCCTCTCTTTGACTCTCTCTCGGCCTAGATCCTGAGTTCTGTTACAGCTCCTGTGGGACCGGTGTGTATTCGAGTGCGTCTCTGTGTGGTGTGTGTGTGTGTGTTGCTGTTAAGGGTCTGGGCTGGGCTCAGGCAGCTGGGTGTTGTCATTGAAGTCACTGATGCCCTATATTAGCAGCACACTTCAGCTGAAACATAATACAGGTGGTGAACACTGCAGTGAACCTAAAGACGGGGAACAACAGGGGAGGGAGATAAAGAGAGGTAGGATGACAGCAGAGAACTGAGGAAAAGATGGCAGCGTTTCAGGTTTAATCTAAAGATATAGATCTGGATACTTCTCTTCAGAGAGCTTTACATGTTATAGCAGACCTGGTGTTCATCAGTTCAAGGCCTGATATTACTGATATAAGTTTTATTACAACACCTTCAACTGAAGTTAACTTTTTTGTAGCTCAGTGCTGCAGTCATTACAGTTCAGACCTGGGGTGTCAAACATATAGCCCATGGGCCAAAAACAGTCCATCAAAGGTTCAAATGTGGCCCGTAGGATGATTTTTAGTCCCAAACTCCACAATTTTGTATAATATTATGAATGTTACTAAATGTTTGTGTCTTTGTAGATCCACCGCGATCTATAAATTGTATTGGACATGATAAGTTGACGTATTATGCTGTTAAAATTGCACTTATTTTTCTTGAGAATTTTTAGGGGTTTATGATGTTCACATTTTTTTAAAGGATAATTTGGAACTATACACATTTTCATAATTTAATTTTACTTTTTGCACTAAAACAAAGAGAAAATTGGGAGTTCATGTTATTTATATGACATTAGGATATTTATTTACTGCTTGAGGTCGAATTGGGCTGTATGTGGCCCCTGAACTAAACTGAATTTGACACCCCTGGTTTAGACCATGGTTTAGAATCACTGCACTCCACATCCTGCTTCATAGTGCTATAATACCTCAGTAATAATGATGCACTGTCCCAGTCTGGTCACTTAACCAATTTTACAAATGGAATCTAGAAACCACTGACTTGTTGTGCATGCACATACTTTAAATGACATACTGTGTTTTACTGCAGTTAAAGTTCTCTAAAACCACACACTTGTTTAACCTCCGCATTTTCACCATTAAGTTTAGATGATGGGATGCATAGCATATTTCCATCCGGTCTTTTTCTCCAGGGTGTCAAAAATGCTGTGTCAGGGTGTCTCGGGGTGTTGAAGTGTTTATGGGGCCCATCTTCCTCCTGGTCACATCTGGATCCAGTTAAGACCTGTCACTAACATCTGTATTTACTGTAAACAGGAGAACTTTTTCTAGTGACAGCTCTTTTTAACGACTGTGTTCAGATGGACTGTGGACATATTTCTAGCTGTGGTGTCTAGCTTTTATTAGCATGACATGTGACCTCAAATCTTTTTCTTTTTTTTTTTTTCTTTTTTTTTTTTTTTTGCTCACCAACAGTAACATAAGCCATCAGCTGGACCACAGTTTAGGCTACTGCTTCTACAGAAGTTGTGTCCATCCAGCGAACAGATTCCTGAACAAACTGAGATTGCAGATCATGTTGCTAAGCAACTATTAAAAACCTGCCACGTTAATTCTTGAAATATCTATGCAGTTTAATCTTTTAAATCATGCATAAGTGAATCAGACTTCATCTGTAAAACATTTACTACACATTTACATTTGAATGCTCATATGCCAGGGCTTAAATGCACTGTATGTTTTCAATTGTAGGCTTTCAACACAGGTTCCCTTTGTAATTTGATTCATTATGAAAATGTATTCATCACAAGAACCATCAAAAGACTCCTAGAATAAAGCTCTGCATAGAAACATTTGCTTTTGTGGTGGCAGGATAAGGCAGATCTATAATGAATGCAACACCTGCATTGTTCCTGCAGAGAAACTTTGAGAAGAAACATTAAACTTTGAAGTTTGGAATCTGCCTAATCTTCTCCTGACTTGAGTTTCACAACTGGTAATTTTCCAGATTTGTGATGGTCCACGTCTGCATCTTTAGGTGTGCTAAAAATAATTATTCCAACATCAGAAACACAAAGCAGTTTTTATTTATTTTTGTAGCGTTTCTCCTCTTCAGTGGGTTTATACGATCAGCCGGGATTTTTCAGCCTGTTTTGAATGAAGATCAGCAAATCCTCGGTTTAGACTCCCTCCTAATTTTGGGCTTACTGGTTACAAAACCCACTATTTACTTTATTATGGTGAGGGGACAGAGGGTTAGAAAGACAGGGAGACATTATTGGAGGGAAGTGAAGGCAGAGAAAAGAGTTTGAAAAATGAAAGAAAGGGATTGGAAAAGGGCTAAAAGGGGAAGAATTACAAGGAGACAGACGGCTGACGCTTGGAGAACGAGGAGGAGGAGGGGAGGGTTACTGTTTGGGAGAAGAGCGATTTTCTTTTGGTACTGTAAATAATAGCCCCTGCTTGAGTTGGACGGCTTTCACGGCTCCTTTTGTGTGCAGTGACATCTTAGGTTCCCTAAAGAGAGGCGAGGGCCGGAGAGGGTTCGGCTTCCAGGGTTTTCACTGGCATGGGAAAGGCTGAGTATTAGCCCAATATGAATATGAGGGAAAATAAAGTCTCCACAGGTCAAAGGGAACCTGCCAACATGCACTCCTGGCTCTTTATCCTGCTCAAACCCACATCAGCAGACATGCAGGCATACTTGCACACACACACAACCATACACACACACTGGTGCCTACACACACACACACACATACACCAGCATTTCCTCACTACCGCAGTCCAATGCAGATGGCTTCACTCACCCCTGCTTTATCGGAGTCTGGGCAATAATGCGTTTTGGCTCCTTCTTCTGAAAGGAGCAGCCCAGTGGTTGAGTTGTGGCCTCTTCTCTATTTCTAACTTTAATGTAAAGCTTTTAATCTTAACGTCAAACACATGCAGTTCTCTGAGATGCCCCATTCATATTTATAGCAAAGGAGGTAATATCAGTTACACTCTGTAAACCACATCGAGAAATATTGTTTTAATCTAAGTGTTTGCATGTATTTCACAGCTGCCAACATGGATTAATGATGACGCTTTCAAAAACTCACTTTCATGTGGATGATGATGTCAAGAACTTCACACAGTCACTGTTTTGTTAAAAGTAAAATGGCAGCACGTCATTTTCACACTAGAGTTTGAAGAGAATGGAAGATAAGCAGTGATTTCTTAATTTTAGTTTGACATGTAATTCATTGCAGACAAAGACAGCATGTTTAAATTGTGTCTTTTTATTTGCAAATGCGCGTTCATTCCTGTGTTTCAGACCTGCATTAAAAAGAAAAAAGTAGCACTTGGGTAAAATTTTGGGTTTTGAAACATCCTATTTCTTTTTAGATTGTAACCATTATGTTAAAAGAAATGCAGTACGTAGGAAAGGTGTAGTCATTCAGGTGCAAAGATGGACTATGGATCATTAATTTACCCTCAAACGAATGGGAATGTAATGAATGAAAAGTTACAAAAACTATGTTCTTCAAAGAAAGATAGGATTTGATTTGGATATTGTACCTTCTGTTGGGCTCAAAATGAAAAATTCAGAGTCTGGAGATGTTTCAGTTTGAGAGGCAAGAATGCAACCATAATTTGAATATCCATCATGACCAAACTTTTTGATGTGTCACTCAGCTAAAAACGAATGTTAACATTGATAAGATATTAATGTTTGGCAAAAGTCCATACATATTTCAATGTTTTTTTGTTTTTTTTTCAAATTGACAGCACTGAAAATGACTCGAACCGCATCACTGAAGGTGAACCCCACCATTAAACATATTCATCACAAACCACCCGCTTTAATACTAATACTCATACTAACACTTATATTAATTATAATACTAATGCTCCGTCAACAGGCTGGACAGGATGAAATTCTGCTGTCTGTGACATTTGGATCAGGTTAATTAATTGGTATATGTTCATTCTTGAGTCTGGAAAGTGAAACTGTATCTCACTTAAGGCCACTTGACAACCCAACAAAAATCATCCAATCATATGAGGACAGAAAAATTTAATTTTGCTGTTTGATTGGTTGATAGGGACATAGAAACAAGTAACCATTCACTCCTACATGTAATACAGAGTGACCAGTTGAGGTGTATTGAGATATTTCAGGAACATTTTTGCAAAAATTTACTTTAATAATATGCACCCCCTATGGACAAGTTGCCACTGGGGCCCAGAATTACTTCTATAAACCTCATTGAGTCCTACAGTAGGTATTTTATTTGTGGATATATTAGAAATCTTTGCTCCAGAAGGACTCAGTGTGTTGTGGATGTTACTTTTGTTCCAAATCATCCAAGATCTTCTGTGATCAGCTGATGATTATTCATTTTTTTACTTCATTACCTTGCCACTTTCCCTTTTTTTTTCTGATTCATACTGGAATCATAAGGGATATATATTTATAAATAAACTGAAACTAGCCAGAAAAATGCAGCCAGAGTACCTTCATAAATCACTTCCATCACAAATACACATCTTTCTCTAAATTGGGGTTGTTATTACATACTGATTAGGGGTGTAACGGTGCACTCGTTTGTACCGACCCGTTTTGTTTGGGCACCGAACAAGTACATGTAGCCTATGTTTAAGTTTCCACACAAACCTTGAAGCAGAACGCACCCAGTATGAGCAGAGTGGCTGCAAATGGAACCCATGTGCAATATTTGATATCCTAGATGGACCAAAAATGTACTCAACCAAAATTTTTCTGTACCATTACACCCCTAATACTGATTATATGATGAATATGGTCGTGATGTTAATTCAGTAATACTACATAAAGACTGACAACTTTGTTTGTCATCTCTTGGCATAGTCACACAAGTGTTGATTATATGTAGAGGCATTTTTGTGCCCAAATCAGAGTGAACAAGAAGTGCTCTGAGAGAGAAGAAACTTGGACTTAACATTTCCTCTGCTTCACTTAGGTAACACCAGGAAATCGCTGTATAGAGAGATAAAAGCAGTAGCGTGGCCTAATTATCGATGACGGCGGTGTGACAAAGCCCTCACATGAGCGTGATTCACCTGCCTCATGATGTCACATCCTGTTTGACTTCATCTGTAAACAAGCAGCTCGGCACAGGCAGGAAGTGGCGATGGGTTTCATCCTGTTAATTGGGGAGGGCTCACTCTGTCATCCAATTCCATTTTCTGCTTTTATCCTGTACAGGCATTTCTGTTTTCCTGTTAAATATGAGCCTTTAAAATCCAGAAGTCACTACAGACAAAAATATGTCTCTATTTTCCATTGCATACAGCTGTTTTAGCTTCTGTGTTAGTTTTTTTTTTTTTTGGAAAGATGGCTCTTTTTTGTTTTTAATGGGATATGACTTGTTTCCGCTATGTAATCACACACTTCATGTGGCTCATGACATCAGTGGCCACTACTTTTCACCTACTTATTGAAGCTGTTAGACGTAATAAACTATTTTCCTTTTTTATTAATCCCATTGCTGTGCTTTTTCAGAATCCACACTTTGGAGAAAACCAGAGAACTACTGAAAACTAAATGGTCAAATTCAATTCAACTTTATTTATAGAGCACATTTCATGCACAAGGCAGACTCAACGTGCTTCACAACAGGTATATAACATAAAATATGGATATGAAAACAATTACCACTTACAGTCGGTGTATCTTTTGGTAACTGGATTTTCTTCTCAGAAACAAATGAAAAACTACTGGTTAACTGATTTATGTTTTAAAATAGAAGAAATAAAATAGAATTTCAGGGTGTTTTTCTTTTTCAGAGTCAAAACAGATAAACCAAATGCAAAAAATGGATTGATTTGTACAAATCTTCCAGTTTGCACAAATTCTGGACGTTGTAGACTTGCTCCCTCCATGAATGTCAATGAACTCCAGATTGAATTGGATGAATTGGAAGATTCGTACAAATCCATCCATAAGAATCACTGTGACCTAGGCATTAGTGCTCTTTCCTTTAAAATGACAGCATCTGGCTTCAGAAAAAAAAAAAAATCAGCCGTTTTTGGTCCATTTTTCCATTTCTGTCAGGTAGTAACTTTCTTTTTTGTTATTAGAAAGAGAAAATGAAAATCAATCCGTTTTTAAAATTTGGTTAATCTGTTTTGACCCTGAAAACAAAAAACACCCCAAAATTCAATTTTAATTCTTCTAAAAACAAAAATCAATTAACCACTAGTTTTTGTTTGGGTTTTCTTTTCAGAAGATACACTAACCACTTGCCATTCCATTTCCATGTAAATCATTACTCTGTTGTAGATAAACAACATATTAAGGAACAAATCAGCTGCGTAGATATAAACTGTTGTTACAGCTGTATATTATCAGATCTTTGATAATGGCAGGAAAGCACTGTAAAGTCAATATACCTTTCTGTGCTTAACAAGCTACGCAACACTTTTTTAGCAAACTCCACCCATCTTATCCTCCGAGCAGAATAAAAGCAATGATAAGAATGACCAGCTGGTTGTAGGTTATCTGTTTGTTCTTCCTCAGAGATGCTGTTATCATGTGTCATTGTGTCTGGTTGTTTTAAAGTGCGAGGTGTGGTGTTCAGTTACAAAGGCGTTTCAGGGCTTGTTTAGGTTTGGACAACGGCCGGTCACTGACCCACATCAGGTCTGTTTATGTGGTCGCTGCTACAGTAGGTCACACAGTGATTGACACGTGCTAAAAGTCATTCTACTTTAGGCTCATACAGACTTAGAGATTTTTAGAGGTAAGTCTGTTTTTAGTTGGGTACTTAGCAAAGGTCAGTGTTAGTTTCGGTCTGAGATTGCACAGAACCACGTGCAGTTTTGTTTTCCTTGGAAAAACCTATGACCAGTGAAAACATGGAAGTGAGAAAGTGTGTGTGCTGACAGGGCCAGGAGCTGCTTTATCAATCCCAGGAAGCCTTGCTCCAGGAGGCAGGAACAACAGCCACTGGCTCAGAGAGAGGGGACTTTCCTCCATCCTGCTCTGTTAGGATGCAGAACAATGACCAAATTACTCACACATACAATGACTACTGGCTCAGATATTTTGTGTGTGCTCTCAGCAGGTTGCACTTTGAGCTCCGAGCTCTGTGATCTCTGCTCCTGAGCTGTTTTCGGGTAGCGTAACCCTCGACCTCTACCTTCTGCATCCAAGAAGGTCTGATATTGAGAGTGACACTGGGGGATTAAAGCTGAGAAAGAAGCAAAAGAGTCTCTCTGATCTGATGCTGTGTGAATACAATGAATGCGATGTGCCCCACTTGTCTGTGTTTTTTTATGGGGGGGTTAGATGAGATGGTTCGTCCTCGTACTGCCCTCGTTTTCCTTCCCTCCTCTGCATCAGCTTGTCTGTCTCTCCCGCCTACTCTCTCCTGTGCCAAACACCAACCTCATGTTATCGCACTTAATCATTGTCTGCCCTCAGTTTCCGAGCGTCTTGTCACCGTTTCTTTACAGCTCCCTCCGTTTTCAGTGTAATTTCTGTCATTTGCGTCACCTGCAGTGCTGAACGCTCTCCAGCTCTTGTGGCGTCCCACACTGCAGAGTGAGGGAGGAAAGAGCAAGGCCCAGTTGGAAGGAGTGAGAGAGACTAGTCTTGCAGCAGTAATTGGTCAGGAAGTGGGCTGCTTGGATGTGCAAGCTCTTCTCTCCCTTACTCCCCCCCTTCTCCCAGTGGGCAGTCAGTTCTGTTGCATTTTGCTTCCATCTGTTCCCCCTCTCTCTCCTTTTTTCTCTCAGTGTCTTTCTTTCGCTGTGAACTGACCTCACGGAGGTGTGGACCACGGACCGGGCTGCCTTGACACAACCCCAATCTATCAGACCTGTCACTGTTTCTTACACTGTGTGTGTGTGTTTTCAAGTGTAAAAAACTTTTTTTCTGAGCCTGGACATGGAACTAACCTGTGAAAGGATACTGGGATACCAGCGTCTGAGGAAAGGCTAATCGTGGGAATGGTCTCTGTGAGGTGAGTGTCAGGTTGTCACTGTGTTTGTGTTACGACACAAATTGTTGCCTCTGTTTGTTGATGGGACGGATTGTGGACAGGTTTAATTTGTAGTAAATGGGATGTTATCTTACTAGTCTGGTTCTCCCCACACACTCAAACGTCATCGGACAGAGGTTTCTCCCCTTTTAAAAATCCAGGTCTTTATTTAATCATAATTGCAGAGGCTGATTCCACCAAACCCAGTCTGACCTTCAATTACTCAGTCCAAAGTTTCAATTTAGTGTAACTTTGATGGCACCTTTGCCCACTGATTTAATTACACAGCATGGCAGACTGTTGTAATTAGATCAGTGTGTGTTTAGGTGCTGTAGTCACTGACGACTGTACCTTCATGGGAATGCTGAGACAGTGGAAGACCACAATAATAGTGCTTTGACCTCTCTTTGCGTGAGGGGATCAACCGGCCTTGTTTATTTACATCTCTATCCAATTTATGAGAAAAGAAAGTTTTATTTTTTGTTTGCAATGCAGAGATACACCATATTTTTGCAAAAAAAAAGGTGCGATGATGAACATTAGAATCAACAAAATCATTATTGCAATGTAATTTTATTGTATATAATACATATTCTAACCTGATACGTCTACCTTAGTGTTGGGGTATGCACACACACACACACATCATCTCCTTTGTGGTGTGTCCTCATTCTGAGATCTCTAAATGGAGCACCAGGCTTCTGAGGCGAACGGAAATGGATGAACTAATTTGTTGTTGTCCTGTTTGACTTTAGATTTGTGACACAATCAGTTGCTGAACTTAATATGGTCACAATCTTATAGCTGGTTGTGGGTCAGCTTGTAAATATTCTTCTGGTCTTAGTTTCTCTTCAGACATATTTTCATGACCTCATAAAAGTACTTTATTAAAATGAGCAACTATGCAAACATTTTTGGTAATATTCAGTGGGCTGGAATTGGAATAACCTGGAGTATCTTTGCTAGATAAATGCTATGTATATGATAACAATCTGAGACAAAGTGATTTACTATTTCTATCCATATATGGTTTGCATGTGGTGTGAGGGTACTGCAAAAGCTTAGAAATTTAAAGTGCATATTTTCCAGTTTTGATTAATATTTTGATTGCATAAAAAGCCTTTTGCTATTGGATATAACCCAAACATGCATATTAATTAGTGCATCTGCTGTTTTTTTGAGATTCAATAAATCTGGTGCAGAATGTTGGACACATTTTGTAAACCTGAATTAATACCGTGTAGATGCTATTTTAATATCGGTCATGTTTCCCTAATGGGAAAAAGTCCCTCTGTCTCCACTCTGCTGGTCTCCTTTCCTGGAGCGAGACCCTCGTCCTGCATTTTAATCTGAGGCCAAACACAGCTTCCTCCGTATATCCGCCCCACATGCTCATGTACTCACTCAACACAATAACTCTGGATTCACACACACTTATGCACGTACACACTGATAGAAGGACCACAAATGTCTGCTGTTTGCTCTCTTTTCACACAAGGAAAATAATTGGTCACTTTGCATCTTATTTCATGTAATCCCAAAATTTTTCACAGCTCACATGCCCATGAATATTCAGTTCAGTAGGGTATGAAAGCAGTCATTCCTGAGCCACCTGTTTTTCTCGGTTCCTTTGCTCCTCTTCATCTCCTCCTCCTGATGACTACTGTTTATCTGCATCTGTTAATGTGAAGACCAACCCTCTGCATTGTTGAAACCTGACATTTCCTATTGTAAATACTTTGCCCTCACTGGGTGCCACCCTGCTCTATAATTAGTTCCTGCTATCATCATTGACCTTGTTGTTGTTGTTGTTGACGTAGGAAAAGCATTTTTTTTCTGCTCTGTCGTTGTTATTGTTTAGTCTGCTGGAATGGTGAAGACACTCCTTGTCTTCCTGGATGATACCTCTGCCTCACCGGCCAATTTTGCAAGATCTCCGCTCTTATATAAGCTCTAACCCTTTGCTTCGGTCAGATTTCTGGCCGGCCAGGGCTGGAAATTCCTGGAGCTGTCCTGGCACTGTGAGCAGACTGCTGCTGGCTCGAGGGAATCTGGAAATCGTGTAAAATAAATCTGGAAAAATGAAAATCACTACAGGGTTTTACAGATTCAATCAGGATTGTTATTTCTACTCAAATGAAATGAATGTCAGGACATGCAATGTAAGACTTATCTCGCTGGTAGTTATTTCCCAGGTATGTGCTCATGATTTATGACCTGTGATGATCTGAAAAGACAAGCAAAGTAAAGGTGCTGCACTGCAACACCATCTGGCTTTACTTACTAATATGAAGCCTGTACAAAGTTAGGTCTGAAGTGAACTCATCACTCAGAAAGAATTAACACCTAAGAGATCCTTGGTGACTCCCTGGTGGAAGAGTTGTCACAAAAACAAACACAGATCTGTACAAGATATGAATGAAAGTTTAAGAAACATGAAAAAAAATCATTCACAATACATGCAGTATATTTTAATATCATATCTGGTTATTAATATATTAAATCTGTAGTTTAAAAAGCATGTTTTCCAACCTTAGTCTCCAACCATGGGACATATCCCCCAAATAAAACAGAGTGCTCCTCTTTTTTGCTAAATTAAATAAGTCTGTAAATGAATAAATCAGATTTTTTGGAAAGGTCAAGAGTTCGCAGTTGAAATCCAAACACAAACACGTCCTCCTGTGGTTTGTGGATCTGTGTTCAGAGTAAAACTATCTATCCACAAATGATGGTCACTGTGATATTACATGATTCAGTATGTCTAGCTGATTGGATGTACTTACAGGTATCTGCGTCTGAGATCAAAAATATCTCTTTAACCATTTTTACTGGACGAGAAAAGACTGGGAAAGAACTCACACATGGGGAAAAAAAATGAATATAGATTATAGCATGAATAGAAAATGTATATCATATTATAAAAGTACATTTATAAGCCTTTTTTGTCCTAAAAATCATATATGATCAGAAATGTATACTCTGACAACATGCTAGAACAAATATATAAAAAATGAATCGCTGACCATTAAAACTAAACACACACACACATTTTATTTTTAATGTAAGACAGTAATTCTAAGATAAGATGAAACTTTATTGATCCCATAATAAGGAAATTCACTAGTCAGGGTAGAATACTGGGCATGCAGCATAAAGACAGAAGTCTAGTTAAGAACTTTTAATATGAGACTTTAGCAACCATCTGATGTCTAAAATATCAAGCCGGACAAATGGGACTAGTTTTAAAGGGGTCATATTTAGCTAAACCCTATTTTATTAGTCTTTGGTATATTTATTTGTGTATTTGGACCCTAACAGTTCAAAAAGATTGAATTTGAACCCTCCAGGTGCTGCAAAACTATCTTTATATTCATTTTGGCAAAAATTGAGTGGATTTCTACAACTTGTTTTAATTCATGCTTTATTTGTTACGTCTATAACTAGTTATGTCACAACATTTTCACATATAAGGTCAAGACGAGCATTTACGGTTGTTGTAAAAACTGAAAATATGTCCAAACTTTGAGCTGATTACCTCAAATGTTCAGTTGTTGATCGAACGTGACAGAGCAACACAGCCAAGAACCTGGAGGGGGTGGAGCATGAAGAGGCTCATTTGCATTTAAAGGGCCAGCGCTCAAACCACCTTTCTAGCATCATTCCTCAGAAATAGGGTTGAAGATGGACCTGTGGAGTTGAATGAATGAAGAATTCAGACCCAAGCAGAGCATTTACAGTTTAGGCAGACCACAGGGAAATGTTTTAAAATACATAATTCCATTTTAAAAAAGCAAAATATCATCCCGTTAATATCTAGAGTAAAATGTTCCCTCCATTATGAGTGCAGAGTGTTTTATTGCTCACTAGATAATAGTGCAAAGCTTTATGTGTTGTACAGAAGGAGGAGGATTAATATCTAGGCGTGTGAGGCTGTGAGATGCATGATTAACTTCCTGTAGCTGGTTTCACACTTCTGTTACGATTGAAAATTGGCGACAGTGATTTGTCCCTAATAGCCTTCAAGAATACGCCAAGCAAGAAAAGATGTGTGTAAATAAGTTATACCTTAAAGTTAAACGCACAATGCATTTTGTTAAGAAACCTGAGCATAAAACTGATTTATTTACAAAGACCGCTCTGCAGGGAACCTTTTAAGAAACAGAAAAAGGGGGAACTGTACGTCAAGTGGTTAATGGAGAGCTCAGGCTTCAAGAACAAAGACTTGAGGACTTAGTGACACTTAAAGAATCAATGTGTGTCTTTGTGTGATATGCACGAGTGTGTGTGTGTGTGTGTGTGTCTGCAGATGATCCATCTCAGCAATGACAGGGTCACAGAGGGAGGGGGAAACTGTATATGAATGACCCCTCCACCCACAAACTCCCTGTCATTAGTCACAGTCTTTCTCATTTTCCAAATCTGTTTCTCTCTGGGTTTTCTCAGTTTACTCCTCCATGAGCTCTAGATGTTTCCACAGAAACGCAGGCCTCTCTTTTAACAGGGGACAGCTGAGAAAATGAAGACGCTGTCAGGCAGTTTGACACAGACGCACACTTCACATGTGGGGATGTTACAGACAATTACATTCATTTCCTGGAGACTTACCCTAACCTTAACCCTAGTCCTCTTCCAAAAATGTAGTGATCTGGGGTCCAGCGTTTTGGTCTCCACAATAACCCCATATCATGACAAAGCTCCTGATTTGGAAACTCCACAACTATATAAAAAAAAAAAAGCATACAGTTGGTTTGTGTAGGGATATTACATTGAATCATTCATTTCCTGGAGACCTCCCCACCCTCACATGTCTATCCGTATCCCTAAACCTTAAAGCTACATTATATAACTTTTCTCCATTGAAATATCTAAAATGGTGCATGTTATACATCTTGTTCACTTGTATTCTTACATTACATGAATACTTCCCAACAAATTCAGTGAGATGCTTTTGTTCATTATGGCAGTGCTTTCTATGTTGAATTAACCTGTTACCTGTTTACACGGGTTTGCTCCGGGTCTTCCGGTTTCCCCCACCATTAAAAACAGGTATAAACATATGTTAATATGTGTGATATATATGTATATGTGATAATAAGGAGTGCTGTGTGCTAATGCTAGTTACTCTGTGTGTATTAGGATGGGTAAAATGCAGAGACTGAATTTCTCTATGGGGTAATAAACTGTTATAAAAGTTTTATATAACTTTTTTTAAAGAAAAAAAAATGGGTCATACAAAATATATAATTCCCCACCTTAAGCCAGTTATCAATGCAAATACACTGAAGACGTGTACAATCTCAAACAAAACAAAACCTAAAACGATAAAGACGATGTCAACAATACACATATATACGGTTACAGCAGTCATTACTGATCACCAAATTCAAATTTTTGAGTTGCATACGTCATTAACCTGTATAGGAAAAGTAGCAGGCCCATTTGTCATTGTAATCATCTATTCTATTTAACAGTCTGTACGATAATCTTTCAAAAAAGTTATAAAAAAAAAGTTACATTTCATTTTTATAAGACATTAAGACAGATGATATGATGTAATTATCTTCTAACAATGACACATTTCAGTAGGTGGGAAGTGAATATTTATTCTCTATATTGATTGATGTGTTTGAAGTAACAGCGCAAGGATCTGAACAACTTTGAGAAGGCCATATTGTGATGGGCATCAGCAGATTGTCTGACTGAAAGAACAGCTGAATCTCAGCCCACTCACAGTAAATGCCAGTTTTCATTTGTCTGTCACTAATGTCATTACTTAAGTTAACATTTACTTGTGGATATTTCATGCGAATAAAATGACACATTCTGAATGTATATCACTAAACATAATGTGAAGACTAGGATGAGCTAAACCCACTTTACTCCTGATCATATGCAAGCCTGAGATTTTGTACGTAATGAGATGGACCATGTTAATTACAGTGATTGGCCCATATAGGACCATATAATTGTATCCTTTAATGTCTAGGTACTGTTTGTTTGTTGCTTGTTTTGTTCTTCGTTGAGGTTGTTTAGTTTTTTTAATATATATATTGCTGCCATCTAGGTTACTGACTTACTGACTGAGGCATGTTGTGTATATATGTTACCTATGACTGAAAAAAAGAAAAAAAAAAAACGTGAAAAAAATCTTAATGCATTACTTCAACTGCAAACTGTAGACTGCGTATATTTTCATCAGCAATAATAGTAAAAACTCTAACTCCCATGGTCCCACACGACTACATGTCAGGATTTAATACCAAGTAGGACAGGCCTGAATGCCTTTTTCTGGACACCAGTGCTTTAACAGTTCACATGGCATATGACCTACTACAAAGTGATGCGAAGCTTAGACGATCCTCACACCCCTAAAATTGATTATTTCGCAGAGCATGTGCGTAGATGTCACAACGCTGACGACCCAACATAACACGATAAAGATAAAAATGATACAACAAAACATAGAGCAATAAAATGAGCTTAACAGTCCCACTAATGATCCGGACTCACCGTAGGTCAAACAGTCACTCAGGGGCATCTGCAGCCGAACGCTTCCCAAAAATGTGGTTCAAGTCTAACATCATGACTTTAAAGCGTCAGCAAAGACTTCACACAGAGTTCAGCAGGTTAATGTGAATGTACCGAACACGATTAGTGCTGACTGACTAAAGAATCACTGGAAACAAACTGAAATAAACCTGCCAGCCCCGCACACTAATGCATACACAGTATATTACACACACTGCAGGGTAAGTAACAGGCAGAGGATGGCTCTTACGTCTTAAACAAGATAGGTTTTATGTGACGAGATGGACCACTATTATGTACAGAGTCAGCCAAAATAATGTAAACACACATCAGGAAAAGAAAACCTTGCGTAAATATTTCAATACCAAATTCCTTCAGACATCTCGAGATTAATACAAGTTACCTTTGGCTTCTACAATTACAAGAGGTGCTCAAAGTGGTGCCATTGGCTTCGGACATTTATGTGTACGGCCAACTACTGCTTGGGTAACGTTGGCCAAAGTGTCCTACATTCATGAGGGTAATGCCATCTTGTTGGGAAAACATCATACAACAGTTCAGTGTTAACGTAATTTGATCAAACTTTGAAAGAGGTATCTATATGTATAGAAGTACTTATACAAATTGAATATTCATGCATGTTTTTCTTTTCCTGATGTGTATACATTATTTTGGCTGACTGTATTTATACAGTGGTGGTGATTTCTGCAGGATTACCTGTGCAAAAATCTCTGGTTTAGTAAAGCTCTAGTGACGACATATACATTTCTCAGTCTCTGTAGTACGATGTGGATATATGTGAAGTATGTACAGTTGTGGAAAAAATTATTAGACCACCCTTGTTTTCTTCAGTTTCTTGTTAATTTTAATACCTGGTACGACTAAAGGTACATTTGTTTAGACAAATATAATAATAATAAAAATAGTTCATAGTAGTTTAATTTCAGAGCTGATATCTATCCATTTTCCATTTTTTCTTGATAATAACCAAAATCACTTCAGTTCTTACATCAATATCTATGGCATCGTACTGACAAAAACAATGCTTTTGGGCATTCTATGTTTTCTTTTCTGTCTGTTTTAGTCACATGATACACACAGGGGTTAGTACCTGATTGCATAACCATTGTTTTTGATGACTTTCGATGGTCTAATAATTTTTTCCACGACTGTATAGTAGTAAAAACACAAGTTTCAGACAAAATGAGATCTATTGCCTTTAATTTTCTGATGTTTTAAATCAGGTTTCATTCAACATGTTAGATTTTTCTAGTTGTTTGTGGTGCTTCTTGCCATGGAGACAGGAGTCGTACTAAACATTTAGAACACATTTAGTTCAGTTTTTTGTTTGTGGTTTTTTTTTTTTTTTTTTTTTAAGGCTGTGCACATATTTCCTGTATTTTCTTATTGTATCTAAAGAAAAGAAAATGAGAAAGAAATGTACGATCATTTCAACCCTGCGAAAACAAAGCGAGAGGTGGCCTAAATCTTTTCGGCAAATCTGTATATTGTTGAAAAAAAATGCAATGTTTCATTATTAATATTGAAGTGGATATCCACCTGCCGCACATACGCCTTTTGTTATTCTTTTTATTGAGACACAGAAGTCAAACCTTAAAATAACTCGAAACACTCCTGATTTATAGTATGGGGACTTGGTTTTTATTCCCACAAGTGACCGTGGAAGCAGATTTACGTCTCCATTACATAATGAAGACCCGGACCACACACACACACACACAAACCCCTCCATGTATTGCAATAACAACCATCAAATCAGTTCTCCACCTCTTCCCTCCTCCCTCTTAGACGTGCTGAAGTGGTTTGGGACAGTTTTTATTTCTGATTGCTCACACACTAAAACATTTTCAAGAGGCTGTGGTCTTTAAAGTTGGAGTTTACAATGCTGTTAGAAAACAAATGATTGTGTATGTATGTGTGCACCAGTAAACGCTGAATGGAGTGTGTATGAACCCTGTGCCCTACTCCAGTGTTTGCACTGCCTGAGTGTTATGAGGAATGGAGTGGTTTATTGACAATAAGCATTTTCTTCTCTCTCTCCCTCTCTTTTTTTCTCTCTCACTGTCTTTCCACATGCCACTTCGCCTTGGTGATGAATGCTTAGCTATCGCCATAGTTACCACCACGGCACCACGACCTCGATCATCCTGGCAACCCGACAAATGCTCAACCATCAATTCTAAACTGTGGGTGTATGAAGGAAGTTCAAGAGTCTGTTTGTCTGCATGAAGGGTCTTAAACTCTTACTGCCTTGTTATAGGGTGTTGTGATCATACAAAAGGGGGGGGAGGTCTGCTGGGAAATGTCTTTTCTGTGTGAGGAGAGATGACACACAAAGAGGAAATGACCCTAAAGTAGAGTTGGTGAGGGTGGTGATGATGAAGAGGAAGGTGGGGACCCTTTGCTGCACTTATTTGAGGGAAAAATGTACGGAAATTAAATGACAATCTTGGCAGCGAGAAGTGTTCGGAGACGAATTAAAATGGTCCAATAGAGCTGAAATGACCCGTGATATGTTTTCACTCTTTCTTTTTTTTTTTTTCTATCCCCTCGGTTTATAATTCATCCATCTATTTGTCATCGATTTGTTTCTGGAGTGTGACTTGAAAAACATCCAGTATTTTCCCAGTAAACCTAGTACAGTTGATCAGTTTTGAGCTGCAGTGGTAGTGGACTATTGTGTGTGTTGTAAACCCTTCTTGTCCATTTGCCATCATTTGGTTTCAGCTGTCGTGACGGTTAAAGTCAGAGTATGTGACATTTGGCTTTTCCTTTCCACTCAGAGAACGCGGAAATGAAAGCAGTGGTCGAGCGAGCAGTTGAGAGCAGCATAGTGAGAAAAAGAAACCTATGAAATAGAAAAATTAAGTATTATTTCCTGATTCTGTCACAATGGGTATATTCTAAAAACAGAAATAAACACATCCACTCCTTTGCAAAACCCTATGGGAATGTTCCAGATGTAATGCATAACCAAAACTGTCTCTTGCAGCAGCAGCGGGGGGGCCCGGTGGATACAGATTAGAAGTTGTGAAAGCTTCGTTTAAGGTCCGCTGTAAAAGAGAGACACAGAAGCCAGGAGTTGGACATCGAAAGCATGTTAAGTTTCACTTTCACTTCACGCCAGCATTAGTTACATTAGTTATACACCACACCGCCATGTATATAATTGCTGCCCCTATCCCACATACATACATATAACCCCCACACACACACACACACCTGCACACCAACAAATCGATAAGATACTGAATTTTATAAAGGACCCACATCGTTTAGCTTTCATGGGACCCACAATTGCTAGCAGCGCCCCAGAATATATGACATAATAAAGTAGTGGTAGATAATCTGGGATGTTCACAACTTGCCTACTGGGATCCAACTCACTGCACTCATGAAAGATACAGTTGTGCTCATAAGTTTACATACCCTGACAGAATGCCCATGGGATGGTCTTAGATGTTCCAACATGACAATGACCCATAACACAAGGCCAAGTCGTGTCGAGTGTCCATCTCAGTCTCCTGACCTCAATATCATTGAGCCACTTTGGGGAGGTGTAAAACATGCAGTTCATGCAAGAAAACCCAAAATTTTAAAGGAACTGAAGGTGTTGCCAAGAAGAATGGAAAGCTTTAGCATCTGAGAAAATAAAGTGTCTGATCCACAACTACCACAAAAGACTAACATCTGTCACTGATGTTAAAGGGGCGGGGCCAATACAGAGGATGAAGAACTAGGGTATGTAAACTTATGATCAGGGTCATTTGGATAGTTTCTGCCATCCGTAGGATTTAAAAAGAACAAACACATTTGTTTGATGATAAATGACTTCACCAAACCACTAGCCACGAGTGAAAGAAAAGTTTTTTTCTAATCATTCATATTTTATGAAAAATGGCCAAAAAAATCACAAATTCTGCTAGGGTATGTAAACTTATGAGCACAACTGTATGCATGGGTATCTGTAATCTGAACATGTTTCAAGTCTGACATCATGACATTGCAATGGCCTCTAGACACAAAGTTCTGCAGGTTAAAGTGAAGGAACACTATAGGGTTTATAGACTCATTATAAACAAACTTTAAGAGATGTGCTAGCTTAGCCTAAGTGACGTGAGTTAAAAGAGCTGCTGGGCTGAAGACATGCATCTTAACAAAGGCAGATTGTGTACAGAGAGTTGACATCCCATCTCTTCTGGTTGTGCCTTATTGGACCTTTATTTTGGATTTTTTTTTTTTTTTAATTGTATTGCAGTTAAAGGTGAGAGATGAGTCATTTTTTGATCCCCTTTAAATTGTTCATCATTTACACATATTTGTCATTTTCAAAGGTTGTTTTACTAGTCAAGAAAATAACAATTTGTGATCAAATTATTGAACTAGGGTCCAGAGTCTGAAGATGTTTGCAGCTGCAACATGACAAGAGTGTAGTGATTTTGACCCCTTTTAATACTTTTCACCTCCCTCTTGAAGATTAAGGTCAAATGTACCAAGACAGTGGCTGTTAAAGCAGAGGGCAGTGTCTCTGTATGTAAACACTCCACCACCACACACAATATAATGCCTCTATAGAGTGTTTTAGTGTAGGGAAAATATTAATTTAACAAAGTAATCAGCCACGATGATGCAGCCTTCATCACACTGGATCATTTTATTTCATATGTTGTTTATTGGCTGTTGTTGTTTTTACTTACTTTTTTTTTGTGTCGAAATCCAAACTTCAAAATCAGGTGATATTGCTTGAAGAATTTGGACAAAACACTTTCAGACAACTGTTTTCATGGGATATGTACTAGTAAAATGACTTTGACATGTATATTATCTGTATTGCCCCTTTTAAGACCTTTACCTGACTTCCCAAATATTAAAAATTGTAGTTTTTTTCCCTGTTTTGTATAACCACAGAAATGTATGATTTCAGGTGTTGGACTGTTAATGACATTTGGACAGCATGATTAATGAACATATTTATATTAAGCTGTCATTCTTACAGGAAAAACACATTTAAAATGGAAGTTTCGAATGGAAGTTTTTGCGTGCCGCATGAAACTTGTAGCCAAAACATAAGGCTAATCTTTGATTGTAGCGATATCCACACCCTTACTGTCACGCTTTAATTCCCCTTTCAGAGCATGTGTCTACAAGTGTTAGAGCTCATTTTGTCATATTCAGCAGATGAAGAACAGTCGCGTCTCCTTGTCTTGGTTGATCCTGTGAAGTGGGAGTGGGGTGGAGGCTGTAACCACAGGGAGGGCATCAGATAAGCCAAAGCTGTTGCTGTAAGGTTTCTGTCATCAACAGGTCGTGCTTGGCTGAACTGAGGAGTTTAGAGGGTCCCTGTGTGTGTCTGCAGAATTAGAGGTGCTCATTATGGATGGTCTGTGAGTGAGGGAGGGATCTGGGAAAGAGGGGGGAGGTGGATGGTGTTTGGATTCAGAGTTTAGGGGCTTCGTGGGTCAACGGACCCTCAGACCGTAGAGGGAGAGGGGGCATGCTTCTTAGGACCTGGTCTGTATGTGTGAGTGTGAGGATAGTCCAGGGGGTCTCTATTATTGTATTGGCATGAAGAAGGGGGGTTGTCAGTGGGACCCCATGCTGCTGGGACCAGTCCCTGTCTTGAAAGAGGGACGACAAATAGCCGGCACATTTGCTTTAGTGAGTGAGACTGAGGGTCTATTGTGTCACGTGTGTCGTCCTCATGTAACACAAGACCTGTCCAGAACTAGATCTGTTTCATGAAATTATACATAGCTTCGTTTAGAATAATGGCCCCAACATGGAGGCCAAGACCCCAACAAGGTAAAATATCTTGAAAAACTAAATAACTCTCAACAAAGATCTACCAATTTCATGACTATGAAATATTAGACCACTGGTTCCCAACCTTCTATATCTCATGACCCCATTTTAACATCGCAAATTTCTGGTGACCCCAGACATTCAAAACAGTGACATTTTTTGGTTTTGATCATGTAATAGTTTGCTATACTATGTTGCAAATAAATGTTAATTTTAGACGACATTTAGTCTATATAATGTATATTATTATG
>JAPQRP010000018.1:28860391-28881969 GCA_037367295.1 Apogon hyalosoma
CATATCCTGACCAAGGAAAATCAAATTCTCACTTTGTGCAGTAATCTACACCTGGCTTTTCTGCCTCCATCCATAATTATATATGTTATATAGCCTAAACACCATCTAAAATTAATGTTTATTTGCAACATAGTATAGCAAACTATTACATGATAAAAAAAAAACCAAAAAAAACAAATTAATTCTAGCCAAAAAAAAATATGTCTCTACGTTTTGAATGTCTGGGGTCGCCAAAAATTTGTGATGTTAAAATGGGGTCACGAGCCAAAAAAGGTTAGGAACCACTGGATTAAATCCTCTATATCTGCTTCATTCAATGTTATCCACAGAGTCTACATGTCTGTTAGACTACACATCTGGTCTGTAGTTGTTTTTGTGTTGTTTGTGAGATATTTTGTAAAATACAGATTGTGTGGACAGATTTATTTTATAATGAATAAGAAAATTGTCTGTATTAGTGGAGACATGGTGTAAGGTATTTGCTTAAAACTTCGTAGTAGGTAGTCACACTGGTACTGGTCAGTTTTAATAAGTACTTGACAAAAAAGCAGGTTATGACTTGTGTTTTCGTAGTTTTGTGGTGTGAAAGTGGCCTTGGCAGAGGTTTGAACCCTTCCAGTTAAAAATAGCATCCCATGCCTACGTTCTCACCCCTCGGACATTTTTGTGCACTCATTCTGTCTGGCTTTTCTCTGATCTGGTTGACAATGAGCGGTGCAGTGTCTCGCAGTGGACGAGTCGCTTTTGTTTGAGCTGGTTCCCATTGATCAGCCGCAAAACCCCCCTCTCCTCCTCCTCTATTCTTTGTAAAGTGTGTGTACATGTGTGATCTTCGGAGTTGTGCACTACCAGCAGTGGTTGAGCTGCCCGCTGGGTTGTTACTGCACACACCTTTTAGACGGAGCAAAAAGTTTGGAACGAGAGGAGATACAGAAATGAAACAGGAGGAAGATAAAAGAAGGGAAG
Organism: Apogon hyalosoma; assembly: GCA_037367295.1. NCBI lineage: Eukaryota > Metazoa > Chordata > Actinopteri > Kurtiformes > Apogonidae > Apogon > Apogon hyalosoma. The sequence goes on from JAPQRP010000018.1 coordinate 28,861,358, forward strand.
GAAAGGGAGAAAAGTGGAGAGGAGGCACTTAATGTGGAACTCCCAGCTCCTTGTAATTTGCTGGGGGAGAGAGGGGGGAGGAGTCAGGGGGAGGGGAATACCCAGCAGGGAGGGAGCAGTGGAGAGCAGAGGCCATTCACTCTGACACACACACATGCAAACATACACATGAACACTTTTAGACACACACATGCACACAGTGGATGTATTGGCACAGGAGAGAGGGAGGGAGTGTATCAGTCTGAAAGAGAAGCAGACAGAGGAGAAACAAACTTAGTGAGAGGACGAAAAGAAAGATCAGTGTGTGTATTAGAGTGTGTGTCCAGGAGAAAACACAGCCTCAGAGTGTGCGCTCCTGTGCACAGTTTGTTGGGAAAGGCTGCACGTTTGCTCCCAGGAGAAGGGATTCACAATGACTGGAAGAACGTGATGGATTTTTTCTTCAGTCTGTGCCAGGGAATATTCTTTGGAATACTTTTGGATATGTGACCTGATCGGGAAATCCTTTTTTTTTTTTTCCAGACCTGTGCCTCACATTTATAAAACTCAGTCTTGGTAATTTAATTTCTGTTGAAGGAGAGCCAAACCACAATGCCTACCGGTAAGCAGGATCTGTTAAAATTATTATATTTTCAATGATGTTTCCCAGCACGTCCAAATTATAGACGCTTATATGAGTTTTTTTCCAGAGAAAATGAAATGATTCTGTGATGTGGTGGGATTGGATTTTGCTTGCTTAAGGTGCTGCAAACCTCATCAAAGGGCTTTAAACTACCGGTTTCCTGTGTTCAGATGTGTTTTGGTGAAATTAAACCCCCTTTTTCTTCATTTTTTAAAATCCAATATCATATAAAAGTGATTCTTTTGTAACAGAATCTGATCTAACTTTAGACAACAGCAGGCTCTCAGTCTCTGATGTTTTGACTGCTGTATCGGCTCTTTGCTGTGGCGTGTGTGATATTTTCTCATCAGCTGACAGCGCCGTGTGAAGTGTCTCTGCTGTGTTCGTCTCTCAGCAGGGCTGTTGTATGGACAGCACCTTCTGGTTGTTTTCTCACTGCTGGTGTTGAATGGGGCATGTTTACTTTCTCGCAGGCTTGGTGGGTTAAATTCCCAAAGGATGCTGAGATGGTGTACACTGCCTCTGCTGTTACTTTGCACTGCGGTAGATCAAAACTTAACATTGTATATGATTCTATATTATTTTATATAGGTCTAAAATAGAAATGCATGTATAGCACACATTGCAAACCATTAAGGCAGGTTTTTCTGATTATGTAACTCCATAATACCTAATATTAGCTCTTTGGCTCTTTATTATTCTCTATAAGCCACATATTAATGTTTAATTTTTCATAGAGGAACATATTCTGATTTTGATTTAGTCATTTGGACACTATAAACATAAGAGTACACCATATTTATTATGGGTTGTTAAGCAAGAATGACAAACTTCTAAGACTCATATAGAGCAAAATCTTACATGTGCAACCATTTCCTTATTGACTATCAATAAGACATATGTCAGAGGTGATTGAGGAAACCTGACAGAAAATAGGCTTTTAGCTGTAGACTAGGCATTAATAAATGCTTTATAATGTATAATAAAGCGCAGATGTTCTGTTAAGTATAAGCAACCAGTTAATGGTGAGTAACTTAATGCAAAAACCTTTGTGGTTTTCCTATGATTTTAAGCTCCTTATATCTCTGAAAGCAAACACATGTGTCAGTTTATTCCTGCTGGGTGTAGGTTTGACTGAGTGTTGAGATGCCATTCTGCAGCCTGTGACCCAAATTAGGGCCTTGAGGGTAGCAGTTGGGGGGGTGGCTACAAATGGGAATAGAGCATATAGAGGAGGGGGGGAATAATTACTGTTTGGAGCGAACTCTTTGGTTTAGAGGTTTAGAGGTGCTAGAGACAATGGACCCCTCCGTCCACCTCCTCCTCCTCCCACCCTGCGAGCCCATTCCTCTGGGAGGACATCTGCCCCCCATCTTGAGCACTCACATGCACGGGGGGCAAAGCAGGCAGGGAGCAGGGTGGGGGCAGGTCTCTTTGGAGTAATCTGTGTAATATCCGAAACAAATCAATAGTTCTGTATCTCATTCTTGTGCTTCACTGCGCCTCTCGGTGAATGTTTGCATGAAGGGGGGTGCAGTTATTTGAGCTTCAGGGCGATTCACTGGGTGATGAGGTGGAAGCAGAAAGTCCGGTGGCAAAGTTTTTCCCTGGACTGAAACCCAACCAGGTCGATGAACGGGGCTAGTGTGTCAGACTCAGAGGGAGGGCAAGGGTTTGCATGGGTCTCCAAAGGGTGGGTGTATCTGAAAATAGGGTGGTGTAAGTTAGTGGGTGGACATTTTCCCACAGAGGCTAAACACCGGTGCTGTCATCTAACAGCTTTTAAATTATGCTGCACATTCCTAACTCATGTCTGCAGTGTCAATAACAAACACACAGCATCTCTACATGAACACAGCTACTTCTATCTCATAAACACAATCTGCAGACAAAGGGTGTTAATGTCCTTACATGCAGTGTGTGATTACACATCTGCATCTGTAAGGGTTTTACTTTATCATCAGAAAAAGCCATTTGGTGCTAATTAGTCTGACATCTGTATGTGTGTTTACTCTAACCATGTTTTGTAGAGCAATAAAACCCACAGGAGTCTATTAAGTAGCTTATCAAGTTCAAATCTCCCTTTTTTTTTGTTTTACCAGCCATGACATGGGTTAAAATGTTTTGGCTTAATTTTCTCCGAGCATGTGCATGTTGCTCCGCACAAGCACAACGAAAGAGGGGATGTTTTTCTTCTGCCTTGTCTTGATTTTCTCCATCTGTCCTCCTTAACATCTGCATTGTAACGTATGTCTGTGTCAGTGCAGTTCTTTGTTGATCCAGAGATAAGCCCCCTGTGTTCGCTCGCATCCTCTGCCCTCTCTGTGTTCCCCACCTCTGCCCTCGCTCTTCTTCTGTCTCTGCTCCTCTGTGGTCATTTGGCCGCGGTGTGAAATCCTGAGTGACACTTTAAGGTTCTTAGCGTCAGTTGGGATCAAGCTTGCGTCTCTATCAGAAGCAGAGACTGACTTTAAGCAGATGCGACAGAAGATGTAATGCTGTAACTAAATTGTTTGCTTAGTGGATATAATGGATAGGTTAGAGAATTTAAGGGTTAAAGTACTACAAAGGGGAGGATTCAAAATGAGACAGACTGAGTGGGAAATGGAAGAGAGAAAGCAAGGGAGTGGGTGGTGTTTGACCTTTGGCCTTTCCTCTCATCTTTTCTTCCTACTTTCATTCCTATGGGTCCTCTCCTCCTCATTTCTCACTGTCCAAGTCCTCTTCTACTCATGTTTGCCTGTTGCGTTATCGCAAAAGAACAGACACAAACACCAGTTCATGTAAAAATCTTTACCTGTAGCCTCTGCTTAGTAATGGCAATCCACTAAAGAATTTAAGCCTTATCACTGTTATCCCAGACACCCCCTGAATGGAGTTATTAATTTGTATTTTCAGTTCTCTATGACTCATAGAACTGTGAAGTCATCTACAAGCTGCATGATCTGCAGTGGCATTTAAAAGTCATCAAGACTTAATGCCATGCAGAAGTTTCAAATATATGTTGCAGCACAAGAAAAATGAAAAACAACATTGATTAAAAGCTCCATGAGCTGTGGAGAGTATGAATCTATATCAAGTCCTGTTTGGGAGACAAGTTGCAGTCTTTTAGCTCTAATTTTTGGATGCGTCCACACATTTCCATAAGAAGGTTTATCTGTTTGTCTATTGGCCTCCGTTATGTTTAAAAACACAACTTTACAGTGTCTCACAATTGGGCATAAACATTCACATGGACTCAAGAATAAACCAAAAAAAAACAAAAAACACAAAACTCATATTTGACCATAACCCAAGACTTTGTGTCATTTCAGGAAGTAAATCTCATTAAGATCCTGTGTAATACCATAAAATATTGGTGTGATGAGAGTTTCTATATGACAGGTCAAAGGTCAGCTAGAGAACAAAATAATTCCGGACTGTCTTGAGGTTTTTTTTTTTTTTTTTTTTTTTTTTTCCACTACTACATAAAGGATACAAAATCCAAGTTGGAGTGACTTCACAAAACCTGTTTTTTCATATTAATATAAAAACTTATAATCATGAAAATAAATAAATGAATAAGAAAAAACAAAGCCAGAACATTATAGGACAATGAAATATACTGTTGCATCACTAGAGTAATTCCAACACAGATGCTCAAGAAAGAGGTGGGTGGTTCACTGTGGACTATGTTACTGGCTTGGATCTCTGTGAAGGGTTAGGGTTGGGTGAGATGATCTGAAAATGCGTGCCAAATATTATAGAATTTGTCATACAATATTATAGAATTTGTTAGATGATATTATGGAATTTGTTCATATGCAATACACTAGTGAGTTTCACTGGCCACACCTTGAAATGAGGGATAATTCTTGACTTCCCAAAGTCCCAAAAACACCGTTGTGTACATGACTGTTCTGCACAGAGGGGCTGAGGCTTAATAAACCCTGAGTAGAACCTACAGTTTCTGTTTCTAGATAAATCATATCAGATATCATAACATTATTACTCATGCTTCAGTGGATGTTTATTAATAGTGAATGTGTCTAGTTTCATTTAAAACTGCAGTATAATATTCATGATGTTGAATTGTGTGAGTTGAAAGCTGTGCTCAGATGAGACTCAGTAATTTGAGTGAGGATAGGGAGTGTTATGAACACATGTGCTCCAAATGCAAATATGAGCCTTGGTGGTCTGTAGGCATACACACAGGCCGGCCTATGTGTATTTTTACATAGTAAAGTATATGCTTGGAGAGGCATGGTCTTAGCCCATAGGAATGTCCTGTATAGCTCATATGCACATAGTGAACATGTTACTTTATGACCTGCCCAACATGAGTGTGAAGGGTGCAGAAGGACAAAAAGAATGGCAGGAAGGCAGCAAGAAAATGGCAGGAATTAAAACAACGTAAGTGTAATGAATGTAAAACAATAATGAAACAAAGCGAGTGAGCAAGTGGGAGAGGAAGAATGAAAATGGAACAAAAGGCAAATGAATGAAAGGAGGAAGAGGAAAGAAGAGTGAGAGAGAGAAAAGGGAAACTACTCAAGCTGACAAAGTGGCCACTCCTCACTGATGTCACATTGAAATTGATGAAGATGTGGCCATCGCCAGCTCTCAATTGCATCCTTTTTTACTGAGGATAATACCAGAAAATAGCTTAACAGAGGTTACATTGGCATCATAATTATTTGTAAAGTATCCAGTGGCTATCAGTTGGTTTGATCAGTTTTGTTTGGGAAGGCTGAGGTTACACCACTCAGCTTTAGCTTAGTTTATTAGTTTATGATATTGTCGACAATCTCAATTAACCAACTGTATCAGTAACAGTAAAAAGGGCAGCTTTAGCCATCATGGCTAGAATCCTGCTGTAGTCCCCGGCCTGATGACAAAAGGCACCCTAAAAAAATAATAATATATTAATGCACATTAATTAAAAAGAGAGAGTTAAGACAGCTAATAGACAAGAGAAATCAATAAAGAGAAAAACCTTGATTTTGCACTTTCACACAAGAAAAAACCTAGATTGGAGGTAAATCTGTGCTCGTGCTTAGATGACAAATAAGCTGATGTTTCAGACACCTGAGATACACGAAGGACATTCAATATCTGGACCTATCTGTAGGTTCAAACCCTGTAGCATCAAATGACCGCAGCAAGGACCTATGGTTGGTAAGAGCAGCAAAGGAGGACAGATTTTTACTTTTATTCTTGGTTTTTCATAGCAAATCAATGCACAATCAACTTGGGTTATAAACTTCTTCTGGATATCAATTTTCAATGAGACTTCAATGAGAGTGGCTGATTGCTGCATAGTTTTTCATGCGTATTTGACTGTTAAAATTTAGATGGTTGTTAAAATCGCTCCTGGTGTAATTTCTCGTAATGTGGGATCCTTGTCATCAGTCACCAAACACCACAACATCTTAAAAATATATTGATACAATGATCAGCATAGCAATGACTTTGAAAGCTGTTTAGTGTGTAAAACTGAATTCCACCACATCTTTCCTTTACTTAGACTGGCCTCAGATCGTTCACACTTGACCCCAGGTTGAAAGTTTCAGGAGGATACTGTGAGTATTTCAAGAGGTTAATAAATCCAGACTAGTTCTGCTTCTAGTGTGTACAGTGAAATTCATGTGTAGATTCAGACGATCAAAGTTCAAATCCGTTGCCCACTGTGGTAAATTTCCCATTCTTTCATAAGAGTCCTTGTTTTGTTGCAAAAAATGTCTTACAATGTTCATTTGTGGGCTTTTGACCAAACCAAATGGGTATTTTCCAGAGTTAGTCCTTTTAAAAGAGAGATTCCCTCTAATTTCCTGGAGATGTGTTTTATAGCTGAGGGATACTCCCGAAACTTTGCGTGTAGGCTTTGTTGCTTGACTTGGCATACTGCACATTGTCAGTTTATTACTCCTATTTGAACCCGATGATTACAGATACCACATAACTTAAAATAAATGCAGAGACTCTTTTGCAGCTGCACTGTATCCAGCATCTGCATATGACATAACAGTCTGAAATATGTCGAAGTGGTAACGTCTATGTAGGATGTGTACATGCCCATCACAAAGCACTCACAGAGCTGTTTGGGCTACTTGTGAGGATCATCAGGGCTGTAAAGAGGGTTCTCACAGCTGTTTGCTGTCCACTCCAGCATAAAGAGCACTTCAGGTGACCATAAAGTATTTGTCTGAGTGGACAGGTTAAGTGTACCATGAGTCACTGAAACTGGCTGGACTGGTGGGTGAGTTTTTACCGGGAAGGTTGGACTCCACTCCACTGATTAAATGTCATCATGCTTCAGTTACAACAGCAGGCACATTTAATGCTAAATACATAATGCACTGTTTGTATTTTTCACCTTTATTAAATATTTCGAGGCCCCATGTCATCAGGGTATATTCTCCATAAGTTAAATTCTAAATATTACCATTGTTTGTATCGGCATTAACATTTTTACAAAAAGCTGAAGCTGTTTCGATTTATCAGTTACTATACAGCTGATGGATTGTTTGCTGACATTGTTTTGTCTGTTTCAAAGGTCAAAAATGAACCTTGAGTAATGTTTCACTCAGCTTTTGGGTCTCTGTTTATCTAAAGACAGGTGTTTATTGTTTCTGGACATCACTACAGTTTACAGTAAATGATCTGGTTGGTGAGTAAAGCTCAAGTTCAAGACAAAAGTGAATCCAAAACTGTAGATATAATCCAGATGATTGGATGAATCTGTACCAATGTCCCTTAAGGTATGAGTGTTTGTGCTGCATAGTTCTACTAGAATCCAGTTTATCCAATTTTGACTACTGCCAAGGAGGTAATGAAATATGTTTTTCTTTTTAATGTGTTTGTACTGTTTTTTTGTGGAAGTTGGTGTAAGAATAGGGCATAAGTGAAGGACAGCCATTGTCCTAGTGGAAGTATACCTGTTCCATTCTAGTTTATCATTCATTAATGATCATGATAAACACAGATATTGATTCACGACTCTGATTTGCTATGATAAAGACACTCATAACCATAATTCATTATCTAGCCCCTTACCATAAAGCCCAGCTGAGAACAAAAATGTGTGATCTGAAAACTTGCAGATACTTGAAAAACTCCAGCTTGCATCAGTCTGAAGTCTGCCAATTGACACCAATGCAAACAAGATGAGAAGATGTCTTGTATTAATTAGCAATGGCTCTTTGCTTCCACTCCAAGTTGTTTTTGGGAGAGATGCATTCTGAAAAATGAATGAAAATACTTATATTGCGTTACTGCGTTTCTGGTATAGATGAAACAGCTATTCCTAAAGCAGTTCTGATGTTAAGAGGAGTCTAATAAGCACAGAAAGAAGATGGCATTGTACCTGGAGCACAGTGGTTAATAGTAGTTTAACGAACTGAATCACTGGCAACGATCACAGCTGAATGCCTAACCTTACATCTAAAAACAAGTCACCTCAACTTTTACTACTGACCTCCCATGCAGTCTATATCCAGGTCAAAGTTGAAATTTTCTTGCTCACCAGAACAGAAGTACAAGGATCACAGATGTGCACATTCTTGAACTAAAACGGTATGATTGTGTTTACTAGTAATAACCACCATGCTGAGCTGGACTAAAGCAAACATGTGACTCATTTTGGCTGTGTTTCGTGTGTTTGCTGGTTGCTCTGTCCTCAGTCTCGATCCCTTCCCGGTTCTTGCCATTTGCCATCCAGACAGGCCTGATGTTAAGCATATTAAACTTGGCAGACTAGCAAAGCATCCCAGCTTTTTGTCTTTTCAAGTGTAATGAAAGCCATAGATTGAGTCCAGGTTGTGCAGGCACTCATTGATTCATTCACTCTCTAGTCTGGCAGGAAGCTCAGCCTTTACACACTATCCTAATCCTTGCATGCACGGACATATGACACACAAACACACAGACACAGAAGAGAAACAGTCCCGGTCTGTATGCTTAGGACCATAATTAGAGATCATTTACAAGGATCAGGTTGAGCATAATCTGGACAGGAGGTAACTAAAACCTTGCCATCTTCGCTTTCTGTCTGTGTGTGTTGAGGAGGGGGTGCAGGTTGTCTGTGTATACAAAAGCCATTTCACCCAGGAAACGACCAGGGTGTGCCCCAAACATGTACAACATCGCTGGAAGGTGGGAAGGAGGGGCTGGCAAACATGAGATGGAGCAATCTTTCTCTGATGTTTGGGTTTCACTGCCAACGGAAACACATGGTTTCTTTGTATTTACTTTCTTTGTCTGTTTGTGTGTCCGTCTGTGTGTGCGGGTTGCACGTGTGCACGCTGAGCTCACCCATAACCACCTTTAGCTGGTGTGCAGACCATTAAGTTATTAGCTCAGTTAGTCTTATCTTCAGAGTGATAAACCTAATGCATTTTCTGTGAATTATACACACACCAACGTTTTACATACATTGCCTGCTGTGATAAGGAAAGACATATTATAGATTTGTTAAAGGGCAAAGAAAATGGTCAGTTACCTATTAATGGCATGGTGTGTAAAATACCGTAACCCTTTGTGTTATGTGTACGGCATCTTGAAAGCAATATGCTCCTTATCCAAAAGCCCAGGCTGTTAGTTCATGTTGTGTATGTTGTTTTTAAGCCACTGGATTCTTTCTCATTCATGGTAAATTTTGTAATTGTTAAAAACTGGGTCAGCTGTGGATGTGCAAACTTTTACATGGACACGCGCACGGTGAATCAGTTCCAAACTTGTCTGAAGAAAAATACAGTTTCATGCCACTTCACTTTGGGACGCTCCAGTTCCTTTTTTTCCTTTTCTTGGCATGGCTGTGGAGCAAAATTAAAACCTGAGAAAGCTGTGATTCAGCACACCGAACTCTCCCCTCATTGTTGTTTTTGAGAGGTGGATTTCAAAACACTTCAGTTTCCTTGTTACGAAGTATGTTACCAGGAATCGACTGCACTTGATATTCCTCGGAGAACAAACACGGTGGTTCAGGCAAAAGGGACACTTGTCAACCCATTAAAAGTAAAATGATGAATAGTTTTGATATCAACAATGTATCAAATAATGATGTAAAGCTTTACCAGCCTCTACTCTTAGCCACAGATTTAGAAATTACAAGTTTGTTGTGACTTTTGGGCTGTCATCAGTGTTTCCACATGCAGCAAAAATGAACAGAAAAAGGAAAAAAACAGCAAGCTTTCTGTGTCTGATCTATATTATAGTAAGCTACTTTAGGGTTTTAGATCATTGGCTGTGCAGAAAAGTTTTTTTAATTTAATTTTTTTACACCTGGGGCTTTGGGGATTTCAGCCTATTCTATTCTACATCTCTTGGACAGTGACATAAATGTTGTCATTTTGCCTTTGTATGTTGTGCACAGTGGATTTTTTCAGTGAAGATACGGTTGAAGTGCAGACTTTCAGCTTGAATTCATGGGGTTTAACTAAAATCTATATCATAATACTGGAAGGTCTCAGAGCGTCTGTGTGTATCTGCACAGTTATGAGAAATCTAGATGTTTTTAACTGGCCAATTTGGTACCTACAGTTGAGGAATAGTCCCATCTCCACATTAAATATCTCGACAAGTTGACCAATAGGACCAATATTTTGGGAGATAATAGTCATTTTGGAATACGATAACCTTACAGTCACGTAGCTTGGTTGAATGGAAGTGCAAGTTAAGAACAGGAACTACGCATTTATATTAATACAGATATCGAGGGACTGAGTCCCTTGATATCGGTATTATGACTAGCGTTTCCCCGTGGGTCAACACGCTAGTATTATATATCACAGGAAGGAAATAAAACCATTTTTTATTGGTAATTGGACAATTGACTGGCAAGCAGATTCATGTCCAGATGCATCCTGTTTTCTACTTGTTCTTTGCCAAATGAAGCAGATAAAAACTCTGGAGTTGAATTCAGATGTTGAATTTGCATTTGGTAGATGTTCACCGGCCTTCCTGACTGTACAGGCTAAAGAATCAGTTGAAGAATCACTAAAATAATCGCTGTAATGTTCAGAAAATAATCGTTTGTTGCACCCATTCTTTGAATAATACGACCCAAACGTAGCCAAGTACAGGTTTCGTTTCTTCCTGCAGTATCAGTGCTGTGGCGTTTGCCAGAGTCAAACCTGTGATCTTTTGGTCACAGACTAACAATCAGGCCTGCTGCTCAAGTGTCGTCAAAAGAGGTGTCACCATAGCAAAAAGACCTCCAAGGTACCTATTTGAAAGGTGAGAGAGTGGGTATGTACCGTGATTCTTTGAGCGTGTCCTTAGTTTCACGTTTCATGTTTGTGAACAGGAGTCTGTGATCTGCGATGCTTTGATGTGAGAACGGTTTAGGCCGAGCCGGTGCTGCTGGCAGGAAGAGAGCAGCACTCTCCTATAGGGCATTAGATCCCAGTGTTGCCACAACAGGGGAGCTGCCGGGTCACTGGTGAAGCGAGCTTTGATGTGAAAGACCGGTGTCAAACTCCCTTATCTCGTCCTTCCTTTCCCTGTTTGCGTTCCCTGTCTTTCCTCGTCAATGCTGGCCTTTTTATGACAAGACCTTGGAAGGCATCAGAGGAAACTTGGAAGCCTTCTGTCTGATACGCAGCATGTGTGGTTTAATTTCGGCTGGCCTGTTTGTGGGGCCTTGGGTAATCTCAACGGATCTCTCCACAGACACGGTTGCGAGCCAGTTTGGCACTAGCTTGAAGCCAAATACGCTCCTGTAGTTGCACACACACACAAACACAAACTTGTTTCTCTTCCATGGAAATAGGACTTTCATTCATTGCCACATAGAGGAGTGTTCTCAGCATTACGCTGTTAATCTTGTCATTAAATGTAATCGGTTTCCCTGTCTTGCTTGCAAAAATGTTCTCACAAACACATTTATCACTTGGACAAATAAATTATAAATCACGCATTTGTTTCTTGCTCTGGTTTCTTGTTTTCTAACTGTGTGGTTATTGCTGCAGGCCTCTTCCATGTGATGCATTTCTTTGAGTGAAACTGAGGACAAATTTGAGCGAGTGGTCCTCGTATGGCGGGTGGTCAGTCAGACTGTGGTCAACTGGTATTTCAGGAATTGGGCTGTTAAACAAATGGAGGTTGTAAGAATATGAAAGTGGTTTTGTAGCTTGTAGAAGTTACAAACACTGCATCTTTTTAGAACTAAGTTTGAAAGTGGAAAGTACAGTGTCACGCTTGTCCAGTATGTGACTTTAATTTGAGTTTTTAACGGCTCTATCTGCGAGTTTTTGCTATAAATCTAATTGTATATAAGAGGAATAATAAATCACAACTTGTTTAAATACTATAAACACATTAGAGTGTTCTCTTTACCTTAAACTCCAACTTTTTGGCAACATTTGTTTGTGGTCTCTAACACTTTTAGCAGATATTGCCTTCATGTCCAAGCAGTTTAACATTTAGATTGTTGTGTTTTACAGTTAATGCACTTTTAGAGAAACTACAGGAGCTGAAATTCTCCTTTTTCCTTCCAACATTCCTTGCAGAAGTGAACAACATTTCATTGGCATACATTAAAGCCATTGATTGTAAAGATCACATTATCTTTAACATTTTTTCACAGTAATTTGGCCGAGACAATATGACAAGTGCGCATTTAACATTGCAATAGCCTTTGTTTAAAATGCACTCAGAAAAGCTATAGCACTTCATGATGGCACAACAATTGAAGGGATTGCAGTGGTGCGGGATTGTTTCCTACAGGTCAGCTTCTACAAAGAGAAGATGAAACATGAGCCAAGAAGTATAGTTTGAAGGTTTATTTAACATGGAGACTAAACATTACAATACAATAGTCTAGGCTTGCAGGCATTCACGGTTTGCATATATTGAGTGGCAGCTGCTTGATGGTGTTGCAGTTAAAAACTTAAATGACATTTTCTTTAGATTATGTAATTTGCTTTCTGTTATCTGCACTGCGTCAATGCTACAGTCATTTAAAGGTTCAATATATAAGATTTGTGCATGATGATGATTGAAGTATTTATTTATTTTTTGTGTTGGGAGCTGTTCGTTCGCTGAAATTAGCTATCTCTGTTCCTAAGCTAACAATTGTTATATCCATGATAGCATCCGTTAAAGTGGCAACAGTGTGCAGCACTAGCTACCGTTAGCTTAGAAACATGGTTAATGTTAATGGCAACGATTCCAAAAAAAATTAAATGCACAAGCACATGAAAATTTTGCATGTTCAGCTTTTAAATGCATAGGGAAGCCTGTGTTTTCTGGTGTTTCTGGTCTGAAGAGGATTTGACCTTGAACAAAACAGGGCTCAGATACAAGTATTAAAATGTAAATGAAACCTATTAACAAGATTCTCTCCTCTTCTGCTTTTTTCTTCCCCAGACGACTATAACTACCTACCTGATGCTTTGCCTCCTCTGCCTGAAGTCCCGGACTCCGGCTCGGTCCTGAGCTCCGTTGACATCCCGGCTCGCTGCCTCCGCAACCCAGCCTTCCGCCACGCCTCTTCGCGTTACTGCTCTGCCCACAGCATGGACTCCTCACCCGACAGCACAGAAAGGCCGATCAGCTACAGCTCCACCTCCTCCTCCGCCTCCTCCAGGGACAGTCACTGCTCGCTGGGCAGCCGCTCCACGCTCGTGCCCACTCCCCACTGCAACCCAGCGACCCCAGACCGGGACTCCGGGGCCATTCGGTTGGAACTGGTCCCGGCCCGGCAACTCGGATGTGGGGATGAGGATGAGAGGAATGATGGAGGGATGGGCAGACAGAGGAGTGGACAGACTCCGACAGAACACTCAGAGCCGGAGATGAGTCCAGATGGAGGAGATCGGACGGGGCAGGTACAGGGACCCAGGACGTATGTGGACAGGGTGGTGCAGGAGATACTGGACACGGAGAGAACATATGTACAGGACCTGCACAGTATAGTACAGGTAAGAAACCAAAACAAGAATGAAGCAAAAAAGTAGAAATGGAAGTATTGCAGGAGCTGGTAGGACATTCAATACATTTGGAGAAAGTAACTAAATATATTTACTTAGTATAATGTCATAGTTTTACTCTACTTGAGTATTTCCATTTTCTACATCTGTATACTTTATGTAATCCATATTATTACCCATCCTTCATACGCAGATACTGTAGTTGTATTCCACTACAGTGTCAGCTCTTATTTACTTCTGAAATTTAATTTTTATACAGAAAAACATACAACAATTAAATATAAATTTTTTCCCCTCTTAACTTCCCACATGGTCAAATAATCCAATAACTCACCAAAATCACTAATTAGGCAAAAGTTAAAATACTAAAAACTGAGAACTTTCTTGTTTTTCTGACTTTTTCTTCTTGAATCCATCAAATCATGAACAACTTTCTTCCTTTAAGGCTTATTCCCTTCATCCAGAAAACAATTGCTACCGATGCAATTTCACAATTTAACCCATAAAGACTCAGTGTTACTGTTGTGTCAGTTCTCAAATGAATTTTTCTCTATATTTAAGTTTCCTTAAGCGATTTATCTTCATTTATTGTATTATTATCATCTGTATTTTGCATTTTTTTTTTTTCTGTGAAAATCAGGTATTTTCCTACATTTAATTTACTGGTCATGTACAGTGGATGTTCATAGTACCTCACAGTTCATAGTACACTTGATGGTTATTATATCAAAAACAAACAAAACTGAAGAAAAAGGGACTTTTTTGGTCAAATCCATCATTAACTGAACATAAACCCAGTTTCTTCATTCACTGTTATTGATCCAACTCCATGGGTTTTACTGGTGAATCAATGTTGTAGAAGATGACGGTGTTTCCATGTTCTCTACAGAGCCTCTGAACATCCAAATGGGTCATATCTGATGACCATGAAAAGACAACAAACTACATTTTCACTAATTATTTACATGTATTGATAGAATTAGTGGATCAACAGGTACTAAACAGTTTAGATCAGTAGATGGTTTTGGTCGGTGATGGGATGTTTGGGTCTTTATGGGTTAAAGACTTTAAATGGTTGTCATCTGAAACTACGTGGAAATATAATAATGACTACATATGAAAACCAACCATATTACATTACTTAAAGTTTGTAGTTATTAAAACATTACAAAAATCTGATTTATCTCACATTGGTTTAGTTGGATACATTCACTTTGACCAAATGACCCCCTTAAAGGCCAAGTAGCAGTTACACGTCATAAATATAGTTCAGTCCAGTGGCTGCTTGACCTTGATCTTTTCAGGAATACAGGGCTTTAAATCACCAGATAACACACATCCTTTAGGTCGTTGTGGTTTTTCTCGGGCACGTGACACACACAGCTCGTTGCTTGCAGGGAACCAGTACAATAAGGTCACCCGGGCTGGTAGGCAGGGTTTAGCCAAGGTACACAACACCAGTTTCTTTGTGCCTGCTCAGTCAAAACTTTAGACATGAGCACACACACAAACACTTACACACATACAGTATGCACTCACTTTAGCAAATATATTATTTTTGTCAAGCTGGCTTTGAAGTACAAAGATACACATGGCCTCTAGTCGCTGCTTAAAGGCTTTGTTAAGAATCGGGCACTGTGGTTTGCATCAAAGGTAGCCTTTCTTTTTTGCTGCCTTTGCTTTTGTTTGTTTATTTGCCTCTGTTTGGTTTTCTGCAAGCCTTAAAATTCATTTTGTTCCTGCTTAAATGTGCTGCACAGATGTGATGTGTGTTTTGCAGCTTCACTGAAACTGATTGCGGTGTGAAATGACAGAATGTTTGGTTGGAATTTTTCTGTTTTGCATGTGTGCGTGAGTGTTTCATTTTCACATGTTATCTTTTCCCTTTTCTTTCATTTTAGTCATGTTTGTAGTAGCATGTGCATAGTTGTATATGTGTCTCTTGATGGTGGGTTTTTAAAGGAAATGGCTATTGTCAAAAAAATAGCAGGAAACTCAGATTCCCAAGAGACTGGATAAGTGTGGGGAGTGACGATTAGGTTTTGGCCTGTCACCCCTCATCAATGTCCCACCCCCTCTTGCTCCTCCTTCCTTCTTTTCCTCCCTTCTTCAGGACATGAAGGTGGAGAAAGGGGATCGAGAGGAAGGTAGGAAGGATTTAACTCTCAGATAACCTTGCTCAAAGTAGGTTAGGAAAACACTGAACAGAGCTGCACTTAATAATCCTCTACAGTGTCTGTTCTGGAGACCACCATTAGTAAAACAGACCACCCAGTCCTGGACCACACTTTAAATGCCAAGACAGCTATTTCGTCACCGGTACTTTAGAAAAGACACATCCATTTAAGTCATCTTCATTTTGGTTTTAATGATAGTTAACACTGTGAATGGATTGTGCGAATTGTATGTCTATGAACAGAGCTTGTAACTCTGACAGTTTGTCCAAACTGAGGAGAAAAGTCCAGTCACTGCAAGGAACAACACAACACAGATCCATCCATTATCACATTCAGACACAGATTCACATCCAGCTCTAGTTGCAACCTGGACAATAATCCCTTTTGCCCGTGTTACTTCCTGCAAGGGAAGAGGGTGTGACAGCCTTAACACAAATATTTACCCAGACTCCCCTGGGATCACCTGTGTTCTGTCTGTCAGCAGTTATGTGGTCCACTCAGATCTGACCTCCTGCTGTGAGAACTGTAGGTGTGGATTTAGAGTTCTTGCGTGTCCAGCTGCCACATGGCCTGTCATAGGATGAGGAAAATCTGCAATAAGAGATAGCATTGTTCAGGATTACTGCAATGATGATTCGATTTGCGATGAATAAACCAGAACTAACCTCTTCATTTGATTGGTCAAATGTTTGCATGCTGAGTGTAAATGACATGGATGTGTGAGCAAATGTTTGTTTGTTTTTTTTTCTTGATCATAGTGTTTCATATAGTGTTTTTTGTGCATTTACATTTTATGATGTTGATGTAAATGTCACCATCAGTCCTCCATTGTAAATAGTAAGGCTGGACCATTAAACAATGATAATTATTGTGGTATATTTTGGTAATATGATATTAATCAGGGATGGGCATTTTAATCACTTTTGAAGGTCTGGAAATTGAGCCAGTTTGTCTGTTTGTTCATTTGTAATGATGTCATCATTAACGAAGAATATAAGTAAAAAAATAACAAGTGGTGCCAGGCACAACAAACCCCGCCCCCCGCGTGTATCGTAGCTTATTTTGGCATCGATCCACCTGATATCATCATGTCTATGCGTGTGCTGATGTCAGTATATCAATTACTTCTTTATATGTGCCAAGTTTGACGTAAACAGAAACAAAATTGATGTTTTTATAGACATGTGAAATTTTGCCATTTGTAAGTAAATGGGGAGAGGGTCAAAGTAATTCATAAAAAATTTTAACTTTGGCCTTTTTTTCCCAAAAATGTAATGGCATCTATTCTGGGTCATTGGCAATCTATAAACCCAATTTGGTATGAATTCAAGCAATAGTTTTGCTGCTGGAGTGTTAAGAAACAAACACAGAAACAAACTGAACCAAAAACAATACCCCTTGCCTCCCTTGTGGGGGGGTGGGGTAATAAACTATGATCAAAAAATAAACTAGGCCATATAATGACTAAAATAAGTAACCATGATAAACAGATTTTCATTTTCCTGTAACAGTCACAATAAAGATTTATTCTAAATAAGAACTGACCAACCAAGGAGTAGGTGAACAATAAGTACACCATTTTATTTATTTTCTAATACTTTTCAGACTGTATTTGACATATGCCCCACTCGAGAAGAAACAGTGCCATAAACAAAAATAAATAGTTGAAAAAAATGTTCATCATTTGTGCACATGCCTAATAATTTTCCTTATCGTGATATATTTTGAGTTTACTTTATTTACATTGTCATTCACATCATGGTTCAATGTTTTGTTGCTTTCATTAATTTTACTCATGCATGATGAATAAGCATTTTATCATTATTGTTTTGCATGTTCCACCTCTGTTTCGGTCTCATGGCAAATATTTATCATATTCTGACCATAAAAAACAGTTTTAAAAAACAAATGAGTTTCTGATTTCTATATTTCCCAGCCTTAGTAGGTAGTAAATAAATCATATGTCCATTATAAAATCATAAACATTAACAGTAAACACACCATAAAAGAATTCCCTAAAGTCAATGATTGAGTCAATAAAGAGAGCATTTTATTTACATGCAGTTTACGCTCACACTTTAAATGCAAACATGCAAGGGGATACATACCAATCAGTTCAGCATGTCATCTGAAACCCTCACAACTCCAAAATACATGCAGATTTTCTTGAATCATGCAGGTCTACTGGCAGATGTTAAGATCAATGGAATCTGTGTGGATGTTTGGTGTTTCAGAGTATGATGTGATTAAACCTTATAGGTCTTGAGCATAATTGAGCAAAAATTCCATAATTACCTTTCAAGTGGACTAGGAGGACATGAAACGTCTGCATTTACTCATCGACTCTGTTGTCAGGATGTCAAAAATCCACTGTGTGATGTCCACATTTTGTCCAATCACAGGTGTTTTCAGACAAGTAGGGCTTTAACCCTTTGAGCCCCGAGACATTATTTGAGGTAAACGTGCTGCTATGAGTATGTGCTTGTGTTCCTTTTCTTCAGTGGTTTTGTTTTTATGTGTGTTTAAGGTCAAAACAAGGTGGAATAACAGAAAAAGACAAAGAGGAATTGAAGCTTTACAGATTTTTACTAAATAATGCACTCAGAATGTGCATCAGTAAGAGATTTCGAATATTGAACATGAACTGTGAACTGGAACACCGTGAACAGCAACAGGTATTTGAATTTTGGCCCAGTAGGTTTTCTTTTGGGCCTTGTTTTATTATTAGTTGAGCTGCTTTTTTGACACCTGGATGAACTCCAAAAACAAGTTACACAATAAAAACTTGGTAAAAACACAGAAAAAAATCTAGAAAATCATCACAACATTGGAAACAACAGTAAAAACTAAAATGACAAGGAAAACGGTGTAAAAAAAAAAAAAAAAAAAAAAAAGCCCAAACAGTCTTTTAATAGTGAGTCAGTCTCACTGCTCTGTGTTTTTAACAGGTGACGGATGGTGCACTGAGCATGCTCAGATGTCTATAGAAAGAACAAGGTCTATTCTATCAGCACGTTTTGAAATTTTTCCTATTGAGCAAACAGTTAAATTTTTATGAATATTTAAAATAAATCATACATTCAAAACACTCATCATAGACACGTCAGGGGTTCAAGGGTTAAATACAAGAGCAACAGTGGCTTCACTTTTCCATAATGGCATGAAACGGTATCAGGTTCGTCTGTATTTACATTTAATAATTTGATGTGGACTGAGAGGGGAGAGCTGCAGAAGGAAGTGTTTATTTTCCAGTCCTGCTGGTTTTACTCCTACAGCTTTCATCCGTCCTCAGTCAGTCAATGAGGCCCATCAGTTATCTACAAATAAACAAAGCCAAAGCTATTGTTTTTCTCCCTTGTCTTCCTCTTTTCCACTCTGACACTTGGAAAACATCACCAGACTGAAATTGACCATAGTTTAGAAATAAACTTGAAATACCGTCACCACAGAAACATCAAATCTGATGAGGTTTGGATGTTTACACCCTGTGTTGTCGTGTGGAATGACTGCCCTGCTTCTCTGCTGCAGGATATGTTTTGTCATTTGGAAGAGCGTGTATTTGAGGAGGTTAATGGTTAACATGAGAAAGTATCAAGTTTGTACATGTTCTGTCTGATGCGTAGAAGGGTGTGTACCTTGAGAAGTCGGTGTGTGTTTGTGTGTGTGTATGTTTATGGCTGAACGATGCCCATTGTTGAGCTCACGAAGGCTTTGGCTGATGAGTGATGGGGTCAAGCCAGGTCAGATCCGTGACCCCATGGCTAATAAAGCATCACCTTACACACTACCTCCGATAGTCACCAAAATCTAAACATGCCCCCTGATGTGACCCCCAGCATAATCACCAACTTGCTCGTCAGCAGGACTTAAGTCTCATAGTCTTTAATCCCTCAACCAAAATATTGGCCTGAAGCTCTTGAGTCAAATGGCGTGAGACGGTTGTCATTCAGGTCTAAATCTGAATTAATTATTTTGTTCTCTATCTCATATTACTCATGTTGCTCATGTCAGTCTGTTTTCTTTGTAAACACAATTTCATGCACTGTTTTTCTGGCTAAGGCACATTATATTTAACTGCCCTAATAATGATGGCTAAGAAATTAAAGTATTACCAGAAACACAGACCGCAGCAGCAGACTGGAATTAGTCAAACGGACTAAAGGGAGTGAGCACCATGAATCTCACTCTGCCTCCTCCTCCTCTTCTCATAAAAACACACAAGTTTGTGCTTAAATGATCTGAGGGTGTGTGTTTGTGCATGTTCAGTGCAGAGTGGTACTTTTCTCGGTGTTGTAATGTCTGTCCTGCCCAGTAGCAGACTGTGGTCTGGTTTGCAGACTGTGCTGCAGAGCCTGACTCCGGTGAATGTGGAGAACATTTGCATCAAACCTGATGGCGTTAGTCACATATCAGTGTTTTAATCTATTCAGTTCAGGTCATTATAATGTCTTAGATAAGGATAAAAACAATAACAACAGCGCAGAACTTTTTTAACATAGAATATACAAAAACAATATTAAACAAGTTGTGTCGGGCGCAACAAACCCCGCCCCTCGCACGTATTGTAGCTTATTTTGGCATTGAGCCATTGATGATGTCATCATCTCTATGCATGTGCTGATGTCAGCATATCAATTGCCTCTATATACATATGTGCCAAGTTTAAAGTAAATTGAAATAAAATTGATGTTTTTATAGGCATTGGAAGTTTCACCCATTATAAGTAAATGGGGAAAAAAGATTTTTAAAAATTCATTTAAAATTTTAACTTTGACCTATTGTTCCCAAAATGTAATGGTATCTATTCTGGGTCACTGGCAATCTGTAATCCCAATTTGGTCTGATTTTGACCAATACTTTTGCTGCTAGTGTTAACAAACAAACCGAACCAAAAACAATACC
>JAPQRP010000018.1:28887408-28897721 GCA_037367295.1 Apogon hyalosoma
TTACTACAACCGCTGCTGCTGACAAACAATTATGTCGTACTCGGAGAAATGTTCGTCAGAAGTCTTGACCTTATATGCACAAATATTGTGACGTAACTAGTTATAAAACGTAATAAATTAAGCAGGAATTGAAATGGATTGTAGAAATCCGCTCGATTTTTGCCGGAATTAATATAAAGATAGTTTTGCAGCACCTGGAGGGTTCAAATTCAAAGTTTATGAACTATTAAGCTCCCCAAATACACAAATAAATGTACCAAAGACTAATAAAAGTGGGTTTTTATCCAAATATGACCCCTTTGAACACATCAACGCCACAATATCTTACATTTCCAAGTATCTTAAAATAACTAAATCAAGGAGTTTTTTTTATGGGTTTGTTGACTACGAAATGTTTACAACAATGTTTAAATTCAAAGAAATCCAGTTTCAGTCAGTTAATTTTGTCACCTTTAAAGGAAAAAAACAATAAACGTGGATAAATGTCATGTTATTATAAGTGATAACAGTAATACAGCAGATTTTCAGCTGGTATTATTACTCCAAATTTGCAACATATTCCTGTAGAAAGTAAATTTATTGATATATTTGAATATCAATCTAATGACTATAATATGTAACCAGTGGCTCATGCAACTCACCAGACTAATGTGTACAATGATGTGAATAGCTAACTTACATTTGATAAGTCAAAGTATTATATATTTACAATAAAAATTGCATTAGCTAATGTCACTGGTGGCATGAATATAACAAAGGTATAGATCTTGAATTGTCTGTAAACAGTGAGTCGCATCAAATAGATTTTTGTCTGAAAAGGTAGCGAAAACAACAACTCCCAGAATCCCATGCTTCCTGTGTGACTGTCCTCAAATAACACATTTTGTCATTGTTTTGATTCTGTTATATATATGTAGTAGCCAATCAAAACATACTGTTGCCCATAAAGTTGGAATAATTTTGTTGTCAGACACATTCCTCCTTTTTTTACAAGTAAGTTATTCCCGAATAAGTAGGTTTTTCCAGCTTTATGGACAAAAGTAGACTTGATTATCTCAGTGCACTTCACAAATGCAGTCTTATAAAGACTGTATGGAGAGAAAACCCAAAATATCCTCCAGGACCAAGCCCAAAGGGACAATGTGGAGGAAAAATGTCTTTTACAGATGGATGAAAATCTGACAGAAGCAGACTCTGGATAAGCAGGAGGAGAAAAAAGGAACAGTGTAAAGATCGAAATAATGAACTCCAGAACCTGCTCACTTAAGACCGGTAGCATTTTCGTTTCTCGTCAAGTGTCAGTTTAAAGTGCAACAGGAGAGCAGAAGGGCAGGAATTTTATGGTCCGTGCAAATATGTAATCACCTTTTCTACTGGAGAAGCAAGACAGGATAATAGCAGCGCTTCATCGTGAAAAACTACACTCAGCAACTCTAGTCAAAGCATCACTAGCTCCTGTCTGCGTGCCAGCTTATATTATGTTTCTGCTCCTCATCAGTCTTTGCCGTCGTGTGAGTATGTCCCATGATAATGTGCTGCATTCCTGCACTTCCTCTGAAACACTTGACATTCCCTCCCTACCCTTACTGCAATTACACCCAATACCACAGAGCAACTGTCTGACCATATATGAAAAAAAACAAGTCAGTGACTCGCTAAATACAGCAGCTGTTGTTGACAAAACCAGTTATATAGCAGCTCCCACCCCCCGTCTGCATAATTAGGCAAAACTCATAAACAACCCAATGTGCTGACATCCTGTTACTGACTGATTAACATTACCGATACAAAAAGAGCCACCATAGAAAATGTCAGCTGTGTGGAAAGAAGCTGCTCTCTTCTTGAGTCAGATCTGCAACTCACATATTATACAGGCAGGCTTTTATGTTGACAGGTTTTGTGTAAGCAACGGCAACATTTAGGATAAAAAACAGGATTATTTAGTTGTTTTATTGCCTTTTCATTTTGCTTGTGTTGACATGATTAAATATCGTTAATCAGTATGTCCAATCCGATCCAACTTTATTTGTAAAACACTTTAAAACAACCACAGTGGACCAAAGTGCTGTACAGAAGAATAAATAACAACCAAAATAAAAGAGTAAAATACAAGAATAGATTAAAAAACATAAAACAACTGTACAAAAAAACCCAAAAATAAAACAGTACTGTACAGAAGAATAATTAAAACATAAATAAAAGAATAAAATACAAGAATAGATTAAAAAATGTAAAAAGCTATACAATTTAAAAACAAAAAAATTAGTATGTGACAATATAAATACAGTATTTTAGGAAGTTGTGTGATGTTGCATTCATTTTTCATTTAACTGGTATCATACATTCACCTGAGCGGTACAAGTGGGACAAGCACTAATGTTTCAGCGTTGGATACAATTTGTTTTTGTTCGTTTATTTTTGTTCTTGTTCATGTTTGTGTCCTTGTTCTTTTACTTCTTTTTCTTCTTATTCCTTTACTAGTTCAGGCTCTTGTTCATGTCCTTGTTCTTGTTCTTTTTCGTATTCTTGTCCATGTCCTTGGTCTTTTACTTGCTCTTATTCTTTTACTCGTTTGGGTTTGTGTTCTACTCGTTCTTGTTCTCCCTCTTGTTTTTGTCCTTGCTCCTTTACTCATCCTTGCTCTTGTTCTTCTTCTTGTTCGTGTCCTTATTCTTTTACTTTGTTCATGTTCCTTTACTTGTTCGTGTCCTTGTGCTTTTACTAGTTCTTGGTCTTCTTCTCGTTCTCCTTTTTCCTCTTCTTTTTAGTCTTTGTCTTCGTCTTCATCGTCCCTATTATCATTATTACTCTGACAATGAAACCAGTTGTGGACAAAACTGAAGGCATTGAAGAGGTGCAATTTGAATAGAGACTATACGACCTGAACATTTGCCTTAAGGGCAAAAACAGCAACACCTAAACCACAAGGGGGCGCTGGAATGAACTCAAACTGTGCTGTATAGTGCATAGTCATATGATTTATATGTATGTGTTTCTTTTACAGAGCTGCAAAAGCCTATAATTCTATTCACAAAAGATAAGAGGTGGAATGCAGGGGAGAGACAATAGATAGTCTCTTCTATGTTTATCTGCCTTCCTTTTTTTTAATTTTTTTTTTATATCTTATGATTTACATAGAGCCGCACCAACAAATGTTAATTACCAACAAGTGTTACTCGCCACTAACGATCACTTGCCCTTAACATTCAAAAATTTATGAACTCATTTCCATGTTTGTGTGCATGTGTGGCCTCGTCACTTCACAAACTCTGGTAAAAAGGTTGTAACCAGATCAGTAACTAGAGTCCTTTGTATTGTTGAAGGTTAGTCATGGTTGCTAAGGCCCGGAACACCACAAAACCTCTCTTTCACTATCAGCAGTGAAAGGTGCACACACAGAGACACACACACTTTCAAGCTGTACGTTTTCTTGTTTGTAAAGCCAAAAATCACAACCCTGTGAAGTGTTTGAAGAGGAGACAAATCTAGTTGTAAATCTCTCTCAGATAATTGGCTATCTGTCCCCATGTTCTTCTCAGTTTGACTAAATCCTAACTGTGCAATGTGTTGAGTAAGCCTTTAAAGTTTTTTTATGGGTTGCTACATGCTGACGGAAGCACTGACGGCACAACTGCAACAACATTAAAGCTTTTTTTTTTTTTTTTTTGCCCTTAGTGATCGACTGAGTTCAGCATTTACCTGATGACTCACTGTGACCAGTCCAGTCTCGACAAATCTGTGCAACGCTGCAACTCCTGCTTTATCGCTTTGTCTTTGTGTGTATGTTCATGCAAACTGGAGCTTTTATTCTGTTGCACTGCAGCTCAAAACCTTCCATGTAATTTGTATCTTGATACTAAAGAAAAGGATGTTTTGGTTTTTTTTTTTATTTCATGGCAACACACCGTCCAAAACTCTGTCACGAAGCAGTTGGATGTGGTGATTATGATTTTTCAGAGAGGGTATATTTCTTACAGGAAACTATATGATAGATTTTAGTTATTTTAGGGTCTGCTGGTTTCTTGGCCGGGTTCAAAGAGTGTGTACAGACTTGTGTTTGTGTATGCCTGCATGCACCCGCATACATGCTCTGCACAAATTTGTATCCATAGAAGCATTTATCCATCTTGTGGTTTCGTGTTCATGGTGCCAAGAGATATTAGGAGTGTGTATTAGGAGTGTGTGTTGGAGTGTCTCATCAGAAATCGATGGTGGCACATCTGGTTGTGTTTAGGCCTGGTCTGTGGCGGCAGACTACTGGAGACATTGAGGAGAACTCTGCTCTTCAATTTAGAACAGTTCCCACGGAGCACCTCAGGCTACCGAATTATGAGAGGCCGTCTGAGCACATTAGTTTGTGTGTGTGTTCTTAGTTTCAGTATATTTGGGCGGGATGTACGCATATACGATTTTTCCTCCTTGTGGGTTTTGTTAAACTGTTTTGCTGATGTGGCTTGAATAGAAATGTATATTTACCTACAGCAAGAAACATAACAGTCACACACATTCAACCTACGCAAAAATAGCTCCAGTTTTGTATCGTGTGTGTGAACATTATGAACCAGGACAGACTTGTGTCATCTCTGTATGTTTATGATGCTGTTTCCTGATCGCCGTCCGCATCCTGCGACCCCCTGGTGTTTACAGACCGAAACAGAGTTCATCTAGATTCCCATGTTACACAACAGCAACAAGTTCATCTTGAGGCCTCCAAGGGAGCAAAGCGAGAAATGAAGAACAATGAAGAAAAATGGGAAAATTCTAGGAATTTCCATAAAAGATTGAAAAGATGACACAGAATATGCATTGCCAAAAGAGAAATGAGAACAAATGTCATGGAAGGCGCAGAGACAAAGAGGCGGACCGTCATAGCTTTGATAAGTCACGCTGCCTCTGATGTGTTTGATGTTCAGAGAAGCATGCAAGGTGGGAAACGTCTCAATTAAAGGGGCGTTGACGAAGTATGAGGGGATATTTAATCGAAGTGCTCCTGGCTGTTGAGATCAACAGACTTAAAGGCCGGGACGTAGGCTAATCATAAGTTACAGAGCTTACTTTCAATTAGTGTTGAGTGGATGAGAGACGATGCCTTGTCTTTGGTTTCAGAGTGTGTAGAACAGTAAACACGAAATATATGGCCAGACATCAAAACTGCAGACACAGTAAAACCAGGAATGAACAGGTAATAAGTAAAATATGAGGCTATTTACCAGAAGACAGTTAGGCAGCATTTTCTTTCAGTTAATCATTTTGTAAACTACACAGCTATTTTTTTCTGCTATCCTAGACTTTTATTGGTTTGTAATGAATCCCTTATGATAGGAAAATATCTTTGCAGACTCTCAGACTCTTTGTTGCAACGTCCAATGACAATAAAAGTCAGACTATTGTTAAAAGTGAACAGAGTGCAGACTTCACAAATTAATATCCCATTTGACGCCATTTGAATGCAACAATAGCGTCACCAAGAAAAATAAAAACAGACATACAGTTCATGCTGCCAGTCACGAGTCAGCTAAAATAGTTTTATAACTTCAGGAAATGGAAACCAAACATCTGTAATGACATTTTACAGCATGCATATGAAAGTGATTTCATGATTTACAAATATTTTAAAGAAAACTTGCAAACACACTTGTATGGGTCTTTAATTAGTGTTGGTGTAATTACGTGGGATGAAAAAACACTGAAAATTAATGCAAAGTATCATTAGTGATGCATGTAATAATGTAAATACTGTCAAACGAGTTTATTCTAATGTGGTATAGGCCTGTTTTGTTCTTTATTCTGGCTTGAAGTCTAAGGACAGGAGTGAATATTTAAAACGTTAAGTTATTTGATGATAACGGGGGTGGGATTAAAGAAGTTCGTCTTCTTCCCACGCCTTTTCGAGTGTAAATGAATGATTTTGGAATTTTTGAACTTGCATGTATTCTGTTAAATGCTCGAACAAATAAATGAATAAATGAATTAATGTTTTTCTAAGTTTCCAAATATGTCTTGTATACAATATAAAACATTTATTCAACCTAAACTGCTGCATGAAACATTAAACGGCATCATTCTTCACTCATCCTCTCATACAATAGTCTTACTGTAACCTAATTTGTCTGCTTTGTGTTTTTCCAGAGTGAAGAATTCCACATTTATACCCAGTACTGCACCAACTATCCACGGTAAGACTACAACCCTTGAGTGCGTTTTATTTTGTCCCCATTTCCAGATTGCTGGCTGTCTACTGTACTCCCTTCGTGGCTGTCATCCTATCCCAATCTCACCTCTACATACCTTCTTCCCAGCGTCTCGTATAGCTCCATTGTGCTTGTTGATCAATGCATTCACCTTTTTTTCTCCCTCACTGACAAACTGACACGTTCTATAGAAGCCACCTCAGCAGGAGTCAAAGTGTCTACCAGCAGTTACGCCTCAGGGTCTTTTCTGCTTCCCTCCCTTCTTCTTGCTCCATTTTTTTCTTTTATTCACAACCTATTGACAGAGTTACAGCTAACACACTGACAGACGGTGTATTATAGTTGTCATCTTATCATGCCTGACGCTGGTAATGTTTTATTCTGCTTTGTGTGAGTGCTGCGTTGCTATAGGACACCTCTGAGGGTATCTTGGGTGGAATAATGCCGAGTCTGTATGGGTTTTTGTGTCGCTGTGTATATTGTGAGAGATTAAATAGGTTGAAACGGGAGGCTATTCTTGATGCGAAGATATACTGCACCTACAAAACACACCTTATCCCCTGGCTACTGTTTTCCTTCCACATTATTTGATAAGGCACGTGGAGAAGAAAGTCCTTCCAGCCAGTGATGACTAATTGAATGCTGATTTGTGTTTGTGTGTGTGTAAAGGGGTTATTGTCAGCTGTTTGAAATAGACCCTATCCCACATCCACACCACAGCTGGTGACCCCAACCAAGGTCACACACGACAGAAACACACACATACACAGACACACACACGCGCGCACACAGGCTGCAGATGTATCATGGTCATGCTGAGCTCTAAGGTCGAGTTTCCTCCAGAACAATGTGAGGCCTGTTTGGAGCGGCACTGGAATTTAGACATGCAGACATGCACATGCATGCACGCACACACACAGAAACAGAAGAAAGACACAAGTTTTGGGCAACTAACGACTGTCTTTCTCTGTCTTTTTCCACTTGCATGCACACACACATACACATACATGCTGCCTCCACTCGTCAGTGAAAAAGGCTCTTTCTTCGCGAGTAGGTCACCCAGTACAGCAGCTCACTGACCAGAAAATTTAACGGTTACATATGTTTACAGTGCTGTTCTTGTAGTAAAAGATTTTAGCTCATACTCTTGATTGTGAAAATGATGTTAAAAGCACTAATATGTTGCATCTTCCCATTAAATTGTCTAAAAATGACAACCAAATATTTTGAATACTGTTTAAATTCAGGCAAATATGTCATTTATGTAATAACCTTGTCAATTGGATCATATCGGCTCACCAAACATTACCACTTAACATTTTTGCACTATTGCATTTGAATAAAATTAGAAAACACGAAGATATGTTACAAACCCTCATAGAAGTTAAATTTGTAATACATTTCCTCATCTGTAAACATGACTTCTGCCAGGATTTACAATGATTCATTGACCATGTTATCTCCTCCATAGACTTTTATTACTATATTAAAGGGGTAATATTTTGCTAAATCCACTTTTATTAGTCTTTGGTTCATTTATTTGTGTATTTGGACCTTAATAGTTAATAAAGTTTGAATTTTAACCCTCCAGGTGCTGCAAAGCTATCTTTATATTCAATCTGACAAAAATCGAGTGGTTTTCCATAACCCATTTCAATTCGTTCTTAATTTGTTACGTTTTATAACTAGTTATGTTACGGCTTTTGTACATATAAGGTCCAGACTTCCGACAAACATTTCTCCAAGTACGACATAATTCTTTGTCAGTAGTAGTGGTTGTAGTCCATACTGAAAATATGTCCAAACTTTGAGCAGATTACCTAAAATGTTCAGTTCTTGGTTGTATTAATGAACACAAGTGGCCTGGAGGGGGTGGGGCGTGAAGTTGCTCATTTGCACTTAAAGAGCCAGCGCTCAAAACGACCTCTCTGGTGTCATTACTCAAAAACAGGGTTGAAGATGGACCTGTGGAGTTGAATTAATGAAGAATTCAGACCCAAACATAGGATTTACAGTTAATGTAGACCACAGGGGAATGTTTTAGAATGCATAATTCCTTTAAAAAATGCAAAATATCACTCCTTTAAGTGAAAAAATGTATGGCAAAAATGATATTCTGTGTATTTAAAGATGGATGTTAGTCTTGTTTTTGCATTGCCTTAAAGGACTGTGTCTGCAACATAAGTATTTAATTGAAAAACTTTTTTTTTTGTGACAACATCTGTTTTGTTACAGTTAGTTTTAAATCATTATCGTTGCAAAAACTAATTCCTAACAGTAAAAAGAAAAAAAATTTGACTTTCACATAGGCCAATGAGGGGGGAACAAAAATCATATGTCAGTGTCATCATATTAGGTCATATATTACACCTGCGTTTTTTATCACTGTCCAATTATCCTTGACATCTTTTTCTTTGTGTTTTGTCTCCACAGGTCGGTGGCTGTGCTAACAGAGTGCATGAGGAATAAGGCGTTGGCCAAGTTTTTCCGCGAGCGCCAGGAATCTCTGAGGCACTCCTTGCCCTTGGGCTCCTACCTGCTCAAGCCAGTGCAGAGGATCCTCAAGTACCATCTTCTGCTGCATGTATGTCTGTCTGTCTGTCTGTTAGTATCTGCACCTCAAATACACACTTATACACAGTTACATGATTCTAGTTTTAGTCACAGAAATGCAAACACAGGCACCCAAACATTTAATATTCTGACCTATGCAAATGCAAGAGACTGTGCATGGTTAAAAAGCACCATTGACTGTGGTCCCGTTGACAATTTCCACTGGAGAAGCCAAATGTTTAGACATATGGTGCTCAGTATGTATGTTCCTGTGTTTGCCTGTATATTCATAGCTTGAGGGTGCTTGTCCTACAGTGCACGTAGGGGTGTTTAGGTTCAGATACACACACACACAGTGGTGAATTCATGTGTGCGCCTTTACTCAGTCTTGTGTGTTTTTGTGATGTGCAGGAGATAGCCAACCACATGGAGAAGGACACTGAGATCTATGAGGTTGTGCAGGAAGCTATAGACACCATGCAGAGAGTGGCCTGGCACATCAACGACATGAAGAGGAAACACGAACACGCTGTGAGGCTGCAGGTAAGAATAGCCCACATTAAATGTGTGCTTATTAACCCGTAAGGACCTACTGCAACTTTTGTGGCAGTTCCCAAATGAATTTTTCTCTATTTTTAGCCTGTTTATTAACATTTATTCTAATATTTTGCTCTGTATTTTGCATTTTTCAGTGACAATCAATCACTGTCACCTCGTTCACTACGGAGCCTCTGAACATCCAAGTGGGTCATATGTGATGACCATGAAAAGATGAAAAACTGCATTTTACAGCAATTATTTACATGTATTCATAGGATTACTGGATCAACAAGCATTTAACTTTTACATCAGTAAATAAGTTTGGTTGCCAGTGGATGTTTGGGTCTTAATTGGTTAAAAATCTGGTGTTTTAGGGTTAAGTTAGATGTAGAATTGATAATCCAAACTATCAACTGTGCACATATGGCCACCAAAACCACCAACAAATCAAGTGTTGCATCAGTTGATAGTTTGCATTATAGCCCTGTTAGTGCAGAAAACAGTCTCCGTTTACTGTACAGTTTGTTGTCAGTAGTTGCACTAAAGATCTGTTTGGAATCCAACAAACACGGTCAGACCTGTCACAGTATAGTCTGAACCGTGGATCAACAAACAGCAACTTAGCAAAGATATTAACATCCCAAAATAACTTTAACCTTCATGAGCCTGATAATTAAAGTCACCCATGTAGAAGAAACGCTGTGATTCTAGCATCAAACTCTATTCTTTTCATCACAGCTGTGCTTTTAGCGTTTACTACTTTACTTTCTGTGACTCTAAAAGTTGTTTCTTAATGGTTCTCATCCCATCTGGTCACTTTCTGACACTAGTCAAAGGCCATATGGCGCCAATTTTTTCCCACCATGGGAGACTGACAGAGTGACTCACTACTCCCTCTAGTGGTCATATAAATCCCCCAGCTTGTTGGTGTAATTACAGTCGTGGAAAATAATATTAGACCATCCTTGTTTTCTTCAATTTCTTGTTCATTTTAATGCCTGGTACAACTAAAGGTACATTTGTTTGGAC
>JAPQRP010000018.1:28898008-28916165 GCA_037367295.1 Apogon hyalosoma
TTCAGTTCTTCCATCAATATCTATGGCATTGTACTGACAAAAACAGTGCTTTTAGGCATTCCATGTTTTCTTTTCTGCCTGTTTTATTGTATAACCATTGTTTATGATGACTTTTGATGGTCTAACAATTTTTTCTGCGACTGTATATCTAGAATCCAATATATTGGCTTTTTTTTTTTTTTTTTACTTCAGGACTCTTTATTCTGAACTATACTTTATTCTAAAATTATACTTTTAGGTCATATTTGAATATCTTAAAGTAGAAATACTACATATAGCTCCTTAAATGTGTGTCAGTCCATGTGGAGAGCTCAGTGTTTAAAAGCTGTACATGTTGAGCCATTTGCTCCTCCTCTTCTTTCCAGCCTATTCTTCATGCTCTCACACTCTCATCACCAAAACAGACGGTGTAGTTTCAAACCTTTGGGATGCCAATTCTTTTATTGTCTGCAGAACAGTTATGTGAACTATCGCTTTGAAAAAGCCAAGCCTCTGATCCTCCCCACGTCTTACGCAAGTCAGTGCATTTTCCACTGAGCTAATGATGGCCTTGCATAAGGAGGACACATAAAAGAGAAGCTTGTTTCTTTTATCAGCTGGGAGCCGGAATGGTCAGACAGAGGCAGTGATGTGTGTGGGAGCATTTACTCTCATCGTCTGCAAAGGATTGGGATAGATAGAAACATATTTTTGCAAATATTTTCCTGTTTTCCCCTTTTACTCACCTTTCCCCCCATTTTTTCCTTCAGTCCAGCTGCACAGCACACATCCTTGACACATTCTAAGGCTTCCCTCATTAATGTTCAAAGACCTTCAATGACAAAAAGCATCTACTGATCTAAAATGTTTAATATCTCTTGAACCACTAATCCTACCAATACATTGAAATACTTCAGGTAAAATGCAGTTTCTTGGCTTTTCAGCAGCATCATTTATGCCATTCAGAGGCTCCATAGTGAACATGGAAACCGAATCTTCTGCAACACTGATTCATCAATTAAAAAATCACGTAGTTTGACAGTGTTTGTAGATGCGTGTTTTTTGTTTTGTTCTTGTTTTTTGTTCTGCAAAGCAAGCAAAGTTTATTTATATAGCACCTTTCACAGACAAGAGAAGTCACAAAGTGCTTCACAAAAGACAAAAAAAATGCATGATAAAATTACAATCCCAAAAAGGTATAAATTACAATAAAACATGATGGTTTATATTTGCTAAAAAAGCCTCTCTTTCCTCTCAGTTTTAATATAATAACCTTTGACTTTACCTTGAGCTTTAATGAACATCTACATGATCAGTAAATTAAATGTAGGAAAATATTTGAATCTCACTGAATGTGTTCATATCCTGATCAGTGCGACAGTTCTTATTACAAATGCATGACGTTATCTTCTAAAATGGCTTCACTTTCAAGCAAACAAAAACAATAATAATCAGGCAATCATTCAACTTTGTTTATTATGTTTTTCTGTCCCTGCTGCAGGAAATCCAGAGTCTGCTGACGAACTGGAAAGGCCCTGACCTGATCGGCTACGGAGAGCTGGTTCTTGAGGGCACATTTCGTCTGCAGAGGGCCAAAAACGAAAGAACTCTCTTCCTGTTTGACAAGCTTCTACTGATTACCAAGAAACGAGAGGAAACCTACACGTACAAGGCTCACATTCTGGTCAGTCATGCTACTCTGAGCATAACACATCCCAAAGAGACACTATGCATACAAACATGTCCGTGTGGTAGCAGAGTTTTTAACATGACTTCCTACGTCTTTTGCAGTGCTGTAACCTCATGCTGGTGGAAGTTATTCCTAAAGAGCCATTGAGTTTCAGTGTGTTTCACTACAAGAACCCCAAACTGCAGCACACAGTCCAGGTATAACAACATGATTAAAAAAAAAAAAATACTGACCAAGCATAATAAACAAATGTAATTGCATGTTTTGCTGAAGCTCTACAGCTACCAGCAGCGTTGAGCAAGAATCAAAAGTGTGACGATTATTCGCAGGTGTCTGATTATTTCATAGAACATCCAGGCTCAGCTCGCCGAGTTGCACAGACATGTTGAGAATTTAGTGGCTAATAGCAGCCATTGTTACCTAACCACTGTGTTTTGGACAAGCGCTGAAAAAAGAAAAAAGTGATCTGCGTTGCATAAGAAAGCCATGTTACAAATTTTTAAAGGTTTACCCCAAGCTTGTCAGCTACCCTTTATGCCTGATATCATCTCCTCTGTGATGTTTTTCGCTTCAGGCCAAATCACAGCAAGACAAGCGCATGTGGATCTTACACCTCAAAAGACTCATACTTGAAAACCATCCTGCCAAAATTCCTGCCAAGGTAAGAGCGCATAATCTCCTGATGGCTTTCTCTTTGTTCGCTGATGACATAAACACAGACACTGAGTGGGATGTGTTTGAAATGTCACTTCCTTTTTACTTTCATCCATCTTCCCTTAACCCTCCCTTTTTTCCAGCTCTTCTTTCATGTGCTTTATTTTATTGCATACATTTGTCCTCTTTGCTGTGGCCATGTTGAAGTGAGGGTCAATAAAAAAACTCACTCTGTTTTACATGTTAAGACCTTCTTGTTCAGCAAACCTGTTGAGTCAAATCTGTGATGTAGTGCCCCCTAGTGGCAAGTCAAACATTACACCAGAGGTATCAAATTCATTTCAGTTCAGGGGCCTCATACAGCCCAGTTTGGGCAGGACCAGTACTATAATAATAACTTAAAAATAATAACTCCAAGTTTTTCTCTTAAAGTGCAAAAAATAAAACTGAAATTTTAATAATTTTATCTCAGCTTCTTATTAACACATTTCCATTACAACTTACAGATCACAGTGGATCTATAAAGGCACAAAACATTTAATAACAGGCATAATGTTGAAATTCCACTTATTTTTCTTAAGAAATTTCAGGTTGTTCATGGTTCTTTAGATTATTTATATATTTTTTTAAAGAATAGTTTATAAATGTAAAAATTTTTGTCATGTAATTTAACTTTATCAGCAAAATTAAAAAGGGAGGAATCATCATTTATAGGTTATTATGCTTTTATTTTACTGCTCCGACCCATTTGAGATTGACTTGTATGACCTTGACTGCTAATATCTTCAGTGTAATTTTTACTCTTTGCATATTCATCCCATGGACTGGATTGGACCCTTTGATGGGCTGGTTTTGGTCCCTGGTCCACATATTTGTCACACTTGCCCTACACTATTCAGCTCAGTCTTTTTTTTTTTTTTTTTTTTTTTTTTTTATTCCAGGCCAAACAAGCCATCTTGGAGATGGATGCAATGCGTAAGTGGATTTCTATTTATCATATCATTATATTAACTATTTCACAACATTCGAACATTTATAAATCAGTGTGGATGTTTAACAGTTTCAGATCAGTGCAATACCAATGTGATTGTTTCTGCAGATCACCCTGGGTTTCACTATAGTCCTGATGGTGACAAGAAGGACTCCCCTCAAACTAAGGAGGGCCCTACTCCTCGTAGAGGACGCAGGAAAGGTGAAAAATCTAAATTTCGGAAACACACTTTGCTCATTTGAGTTTTAAGAATTAACCTTTTAATAATTTGCTTTCATAGAGCCTTTATCCAAACTGTTGAAGAATGCTAAGCAGAATGCAGCCAACGCTGATGGAGAGAAGGTAAACAATCACCCCAAATATTAAATGCACAAACACAAACACCTCCAGACATTGTCTAATAAGACTCTTGTAACATTTCTCCTCTCCAGAGAACAAGTCTGGGTGCCACCCTGCTCTCTCCAGTGTCCCAGCTGGCTCTGGGCACCATCGGTCGAAGTCGCAGCCTCATCAACCAGTCACAGGAGTCGCTGGACCCCGGCGACCACTACGACCACAGCGACAGAGAAGAAGGGGAGGAGCCTCATCAACAGGACGCTGATGATGAGGATGACAGTGGCCTTGTATGTTTAAGCTGCTCAGAACAGTCCTCCGCTTTATTATTATTATTTAAAGAACAAATGACAGTAACATTCACTATATATCAGCTATTTAATTGCTTTTTACCGTTTATCTCATCTTTTGGCTTGTTTTTTATATATAAGTGTATAAATATTTTTAACTAGTTTTTAGAAACTGACTTCTATTAGTTTAGTTTTGATATTATAGTCTCGAAATATAAAAAGTGAAAAGGCAGAATGACACAATTTACAAGACCATTTTTTTAATATAAGGTCAGATGCTGAACTTTTTTATTCTTGACTATGAACCGTTAACCCTAAGGAGAAACAAAAACAGTTGTTAGTTTTACCTTCAAACATATTTTTATTGTGTTGCACTATTTTTGTAGTTTTTAATTTAGTTTTATTGAGTAAAATTAATATTTTTACATGGTTGTTTTTAGTTTTAATCTTTGTTCTCCTTAACTATTATATGTTGATCAATTAAACATTGAAAATCTGTATTCAGGGAGGTGGAAAGAGGCTGAGAGTCCCTGGAAAAAGCAGCAGGAAGAGGTTGAACCCTCAGGCGTCTGTCGACAGTATAGAACAGTGGAAATCCTTCAACATGAGCCCCTCTGACCTACAGGTACAGTATTCATTTTAAGCTGGTCATAGATGATAGACCCATTGAATCAACTTGCACTAGAATTCATGATGTTGAATGAGATTGTGATGTTTTTCCTGCTATTTTTCCTTCAGAGAGCTAGAGAATCACTCGTAAGGGAAGGAAGTCACCACCCACCCCTGGTCAGGACCCCTCATGTCACAGAGGAACCTCCAGACTCCCCCATTCCCTCAGTCATCGTCACAGAAAGCGACCATTCAGTCAGAAACATTTGGGCGGACCATCGAGCTCGCAGGGCCATGTTCCCCACCCGTCAGCGAACGATGCAGCCCGATGATGAGGATGAGGATATCTACCAGATGTTTGTTCCTACAGAGCCAAGTGGACCGGAACCGGAGACGCCCACAGAGAGGTCAGAGGCCCCGTCGTCACCCAGGACAGCCCGACCCTGCAGCTGGCACGTGGAACAGGTGCCCGCGGTGCAGATCGACCCTCCACCCAATGGGGGCCGAGTCCTGCGCAGGGCGAGCAGTGCAGGGGAGAAGGCGACCGAGGCCAAAGAAAGTCCTGATGATGACCAGTCTGGACACAGTAACCTAGAAGTGATCCACACTGAGTCCTCTAGTAATGACATATCCGGTTCATCCTCCGCTGAGCAGCTGACTATAGATGATATTGAAAACGTATATGATAATATCAGCTATGAGGACCTGAAGAGCATGGGGCTTATCAGGAGAGACCCAGAGGAATCACGGAAGGAGGCATCCTCAGATGCTCAGGCAGCGAGGGTACTAAATGCTCCAGAAGTCCCTGTTCGGACGGAGCCTAGGATTGAACCGGACAGTTCCTCAGAAAGCAACCGGTCTTCCACGCAGGACGGCAGGCCATTTGGGTCATGTGAGCTCAAGATAGTGGAGGAAAACATCTATGACACCATCTGTTTCAGGGAGCCTCCATCAATAGAGACTAAGGTGATGAATGAAGGCAATAAACTACAACAAGACAGGGACAGTCTGCTGGCCTCTGAGCAGGACCTGACTGAAAGCCTTGGAGGGTTTTTATCTGAGGAGAGCCTCCACTTCGGCGAGGATGAAGGTACAGATACCTCCCATCCTGCCCCGTGTTGTTCAGAACCAGATTATTCATCATCATCTGCTTCAGAAACGTTTCCACAGCGCTCACAGAAAGGTGATAAGATGTCAGAGCAGGTTGATGAGATCTGGAACGACCTGGAAAACTACATCAAGAACAATGAGAAGAAAGCAGACCGGCTTCCTGCGGCATTTCCTGTTAGTGCCAGTGAGTCACCAAAGAAGACCCCCTCAGTCAAGAATAGCCCCACAAAGAGCCCCCCTGTAGTGAGCCCCCAAGCAGCCAGCCCCCCTACCAGAAGTCCCCCATCACATCAGCCTAGACCCCCACCCATATCCTCCACACCATCCTTTACCATCCCTGTCATTAACCTCCCTGAACCTCAAAGTGAAGGTCCTAATGAAGAAGAAATCCACTCCCCTGTTCCCACCCCACAACCCCTTCCTGTCACACCAGAACCTGCTCCAGGAACAGTGAAGAGCATTCGTAACCGGCTGGCTCGACTCAGCAGCGGCAGCTTCCGCCTTGAGGATGACGACCTGGTGGAGCTTCCTCCACGAAACGCCCATCAGAGGGAGCATCCCCTCAAAGACCTCCATAGTTTATTTCCAGGAGAGCTGGCAGGTCTGGACTCACCACTAGCCTCCTCCTCACTCCTGCTGGGTGAGTCTGTGGACTTTCCCTTGGAGCTGATGGACAAAAACAAGAGCCGGGTGTTTCTGATGGCACGGCAGTACAGTCAGAAGATCAAGAAAGCCAACCAGCTGCTGCGCATGAGGAGCATGGACCCTGGAGATTCTTGTAGTCGGGCCAGAGCTGAGAAGAAACAGAAAGACCTGGCAGCCATTTTGGAGGAGAAGAAGCAAGGAGGTGCAGCCATAGGTAAAGCCAAACATTTAGTGTCGGTGTGTAACTGTCTTTTGTTGTTTGGAGTGACCATGGGTTTTTGTTTCAAAAATCGAAACTGCTATTTCATACTTTATTTTCAAGTATTTCCACTTGGCATTACTATTTACTTCTACTTCCCTGTATCTACAATTAGTTACTAGCTATTTCACAGGAAGATTATACACAATGGATAATGGTAATTTAAAATAAAACACATCAGAAAAGTTTGTAGCGGTGGTTTACAACCTTTTTCACTTCTGACAACTTTCAAATACATTTTTTTTAAATGCTTGTTCCCTCTCCCATTAATCATCCCATCAGCGATCCGATCATATTTAAATCTTCGTGTGCATGAAACATTTCTGCTTCAGTATTTATAATAATGCAGTGATGTAATATACACTAATGGGCCAAAAAAGGTCTCCACCTTGATTTATCTTGGGAAATGCATAAAATCCTTCATTGGATAATTATTGCAGTAATTCATATGTTTTAGCTGCAACAAGTTCTTTAATCCTAATTGTTGTAGTGAGTATCTTATTTCTTGGACAACCATCAGTTTGATAGAGAGCATAAAGACTGGACTGTGTTTCAGTGGAGAATCAGGGTGAGAAGAGAGGAAGATGAAGTGATTACCCATAATGCCGAGTACAAGCCTATGGGGCCAGTGTTATTATCTGGGGCCACTTCTGTTATTCAGGTCTAGGTGCAGCAACATAATGTGTCTAAATAGACTAAATGTGGAACTTCTTTTGGCCAGGCTGTGTATATAGTGGTATGTCTTTAAGGGGGATTTATGTAGTGTTTTTATATTAAAGTGGTGTTTTTATTTCCTACAGAACTTATGCTCGCAGTAGTAGTATAATAGAGATTCAGATTCAGACTATTTTATTAATCCCCGAAGAGCAATTCAGTTCACAGTCACCCTGCCTTATTGAATGTCCAAACAATTAAGAAACAAACAACAAATGCAAAACATTCATAGCAGCATATGACAGCCACACACACATTCACCTGTCAGTAGCTATAGAACAGCAACAGGGCATTAAGTTCAACGGTGAAATGACTAAGGTGCTAAGAGGTAGTATCTTTGTGTGGAAGTATCAGTGCTCTCCAACTACTGATGAAACTTCTTGGAACATTTTTTTTCCATTTAAGAATCAGACTAAATACACCAACAAACACTGAACACCTTTACACCTGTGTTCCCTTTCAGGTGCCAGGATAGCCGAATACTCCCAGCTGTACGATCAGGTCATGTTTAGGGACACTCCTGGTTCAGCGGGTCAGGCCACCGCTGCTCCACATCACTCCCATCCAGGACTGCTGACCTCTCCGTCCATGCCCGAGACCTCGCTGGATGACGACTGGCTCCACTCGACCTACAGCAACGGGGAGCTGGCCAGCTTCATCTCCTCCACTGGTGACATGGGGGACGCTCGTGCGTCGTCCACCCCGCAGCGCAGACTTACGTCTGCCTGCTCCATCCCTGCTCTCAAGACCTTCCCTTCGTCACCTACAACCCCGCCACCACCTCAGAGGTGGAGCTCGTGCATGTCAGCGCCAAGCGACAAAGAGGAGCACGTGTACAGCTCAATTAAGAGACATCCTTCCTTTAATGCACCATCTTTGCCCTCGTCCAAGGCTTCCAGTCAGTCGGTTAGCTGCCTGGACAGTCAGCAGCAGGAGAAGAACAACCAGTCTGGACTCAAATGTAACGGACCCGCTGTGGACCGACTCCACGGCCCCAGTCTGGGTCGCGTCGGTCGGCAGAGTAGCCTCCCGGAACGGTCTTCCCAGGGGCAGTCGGACCTCACCTTACACGACGGTCAGCAGGTGGTGGTCCTGAACCGGGCCTCCGCACTGAGCATACTCACCGCCACTCAGAACTATCTGGCCAACTTCAAGGACAATGGGGAGGATGACGACGACTATGTGGAGATCCGCTCTGAGGACGAGAGCGAACACGAGCAGGAGCGGTCGGCGCAACGAAACAGCGGCGGCAGCTCGGTGATACTTTCCAAACAGAACCGGGGTCT
Organism: Apogon hyalosoma; assembly: GCA_037367295.1. Classification (NCBI taxonomy): domain Eukaryota; kingdom Metazoa; phylum Chordata; class Actinopteri; order Kurtiformes; family Apogonidae; genus Apogon; species Apogon hyalosoma. The sequence continues at coordinate 28,906,569 of JAPQRP010000018.1, forward strand.
GGTCCAGTCCCAGAGTCTGCCCTGCACACCGATGCACTCCTGTGATCCACTCAGGTCTCTGGAGCGTGAACACCTGGAGAAATACCTGTGGAGCGAGCCACAGCAGAACCAACCCAACATCGTCCAGTCTCTGAGGGAGAAGTTCCAGTGTCTGAGCTCCAGCAGCTTCGCCTGAGTCTATATGACAACACGAAAGCCAAATATATATTAATATACAGCATATAGCAACACAGGGGACACTGCTGCTTTGCCTTGAATGACCCTCATCTGTACCAACATCATAGAACACAAACAACTCAATTATAACCCATCTTTCTGCATAGATCAGGAGCTTTTCTTTGACTGCTGCCATATTTTTCTGTGAATACCTATACTTTCTGATACAGGGCTTTAAAGTAAAACTCAATAAGTTACTGTTAACGCCACATCCAATCCTGCATGTGAGTTGCCTTAGCACTTCAAAAAATCTTCTCAAGTACATTTTAAGAAGTGATGATCTGGTGAGGGGCGGTGCTAACAAGAGGTGTGACAGTATTAGATTTTAATATTCAAAGGAGTCTCCCGCTGCTTTCCGTTTCAGGCATCTACAGAACGATACGCCGATGCAGGTCTTACAGTAAAAGACGAAGGATTTATGCCGATAAACATCCAAAAGTATAAGCGTTAAAGATGTGAAGATTTTTGGTGGATTTGATCTCTCCATGTCAGGAGCGCCACTTCGAGCTCTTTTCTTTTAATTTGCTGTTAAGGTTATTTTAACTTCCAGCAGTAGTAAATCTTAACCTGTAAAGGCGTGCCAGACCACATGAGATGTTTCCAGTGGTGGTTAGTGTTTTTAATTGTGCTTACTCTATGAAACAGTTCTCAATATGCAGCTTTATGAATTCGCTGTTGAAATTTGCAATCTTCAGATTTGCAGCTCAGGCTAGAGTGTCACTTTTAACAGCTTTTTTAGCAGTAATTGTAATGAACAAATGATGCAACACTAAAGAAACATTTTGGCAAGTGTGAGAGCCAATAGGTTAAGTGTAATTAGACTAGACTTTGACGTGTAAGTCTATCTGAAGTCTTATTGTGATTCAGCCTTCAAACCACCTTTTTCAATAATAGGGTATCATGCTTTAAAACCAAGAGAAGATGCTGATATTATAGACGATCTATAAGAAACTCTAGAATTCATATTTATTTTTAATTTGTGAGCAAATCTTACTATGGTCTGGAAGCATCCATTTTGTGAAATGTGTCTCTGCAAGTGGATGATTTTAATTTTTTTTTCTTACTAATTTTAACTTTTTTTTGTTTATAAGAGGGACCACGAAGGAGAGCATTGTGGAGAGTTAGTTAAAACACTACAGTACTGTATTTAATGTACATTTTGTGTATTTTTTTTTTTTTTTTTAATTTGGTTGATCAACTGTTTTTGTTTACTTTGTTTACGTTTATGGGACTCTCCCAACTGCCGCACTACTGATGTTGCAATCACTCTCACGAAAAGATGTTAAAAGTCTATGTTAGGACACACAACACTAAAGTTCCAACAGCACAGTTATTTTTGGTCTGTCTGAAGCAAACCCTGTTCTACACACTTTTTTTCTTTGCAAAACTCACTTTATGTGCCCTATTTATTTGAAAACATCTCCATGATATTACCCCTTATCACTTAACTTCAGTCCACAAACATGATGTAAATGAAAGTGAATCTTATTTATTTAAAGGCTTAAGGGGCGCTCACAAATTTGACTCAAATACTGTGAACATTATCAGAAAATAGTAGTTCTCTATGACACATTACTTAATTCAAGTTCAGATTACAGTAACACATGAAAAAGCAACAATATCATGGCCTGCTGTTCATTTGAAATCTGTTCATTTGAGGAAATGTGCATCAAAACACGTTACGAATATGAAGTATGTATTTTTTTTGGTGGTTTCATTGTACTTTCGAGTCTTTGTTTCACTGGTGGGGATTGTCAGTCATCATTGACTCTTTTTTGCACTTTTCTGTCTTTTTTACATTTTACTTGTAAACACTTTGTAAAGATGTACATTTTAGGAACATTATTCTTGTATGCCATAGGTATGCTTTATAATGCTTTAATGTTTAAGTTAAGTGTACTGTATTTTTTTAACTGCTTAGTTGTTATTGCTCAACAAAACTGTACTGGAGATAATAAATTCCGATTAAACTAATCTTTGTGTTTTTGTGTTTGTCGTATGTCAGAACATAAGAACCTGACTGTTATGTATCAAAACATATCAATATTAGTGCAGCTTATTACAGTTTCATCTGATAGAGAAATTTTACAAATAACGAATAACATGAAATTATTTTCCTTAAAATCAGATTCAGTAGGTGGCATCCACTTTACTTAAGAAAATAAAATGCCAATCCACTCATACAGTTATCTCTTTTTTTTAATGGAAGAAGAGGAAAAACTAATAAATCATTAATAATTGAATAACAAAAACCTACAGATCTACATCTTTAAGAAAATACTGAAAAACAGATATCGCCAGTAATTATATGGAAATACAGTATATGATATTGATGTGCATATGTCCACAGTTATAATAAACTACATATAAGATGGTATACCGAACTATCTCATAATCACACAGTCAAATAAGTTACTGAATATCAAAAATATCTGCATGATTTTTAAATATAAAGGCTAAATATGTTTCATAAACTTACATTAACATAATAGAGGGTACAGGAGTCTGTATATATGGCCAAATCAGATCTTTCAGGTGTTTTAATAATTCTGGCAAACGCTGTATATACACAAGTTCTAATTGGGAAATATTGTGCTAATCTAAATCGTAATTATTTCAGCCACTACATTACATATTACAAAATAAACAGCAGAAGGCGCAGGTGAGCACACTGACCACAAAGAAATCAAAGTAAAAACCAGGAAGAAGAAGAAGAAGGAGGCGGTGCGAAGATGTTAGAGAATGCTGGGAAATGTTGTTCACTTTAAGTATTAAGCGTAAAACTAATTTGAATTCATGGGAGGATTAATTATACAGACCCTTTATCTGTACATTTCAAGTTAAGTTTTTTTAATGTATCTGAAACAATTTAGATTTTGTATCCCGTTGCTTTTTTTTTTTTTTTAGTTAATTTTCTTCTCGAACCTTCTGGTTAAGACCGGTTTACCCATAGTGCACCGCGCTGCTTCCCTTTCTTCTCGGTTGTGTGGTGGTCCAAAATGTCGCTATTAGACGGTCCGCTAAACGTGCTCGGCCAGAGAACATCTGGCGAGTCTGTCCGCACGCAAAATGGTAAGTTGTTTTGCTGTTTTTTACGGTGTTTTGATTGAACCGAGTGGCGTGTTTATTCACTTTTCGGGATTGTTCGTAAACGGATTCAGTTTCTGCATGTAACACACGTGTGGCTAATGCTAATGCTAACTAAGTTGGATGTTCGCTGAGCTCTTTCTCTCACTCTGTGAGGCACAGCCAAGTCCTGTCTGACGAGTCCGAGTCTGTATGGCTTGTACCTCATTCTCAGGTGTAATTTTATTGACTCTGTGGTCCCATTTTAGTCCCTTCCATTCACGCTGCCATGAATGGATGGTTATGCTAATGGGATAGATGAAACACTGTCATGGTCTGAAGGTGTGGTTAGCATTCTGTGCACCACACTAAATAGAATGACAGAACAACGAAAATGTATATTTACTGACACAAATGACCTCGCATCTTTGTTTGGTTATTAGGGATACGGATTCTTATGAATAAACAGACAAATCTGAAAGTCTTATGTGTGTACGTCTTTTTTTCTCTTAGTTATGGCCGCAGCATCCATTGCCAACATCGTCAAAAGCTCCCTCGGACCAGTTGGCCTCGACAAGATGTTGGTGGATGACATCGGGGTGTGTGTCACTTTCGACTTTAATCGATCTCTATCATACTAAGTACACGACGGCACAGACAGAAGCCTAATGCGCTAATCACCTTTGTCTCATGGTCATTTCTGCAGGATGTGACCATCACCAACGACGGAGCAACCATCTTGAAGTTGCTGGAAGTGGAGCACCCAGCTGCTAAGGTCCTGTGTGAACTGGCTGACCTGCAGGACAAGGAGGTTGGCGATGGGACCACTTCTGTGGTAAGTGGGGTTAACAGCTGCTCTGAGGTGGTGTCACGTCTACGGTGTCGAATCTTGGAATTCTAAATGTAATGCAAATTCTTATTTTGGTTGTTTTAACAGTGTGAGTGGACTGATGGTGAGAATTTTGGTTATGGCTTTACATTTTCAACGATATATGCAAAAATAATGTCGTCTCTGCAGGGGGTTATATGTTAACTTCTGTCTTGAAATTATGTGTAGTTGGAGTTAGAGCTGCTGCCATCAGTTATTTGTGTAATGAATTAATCTATCAATTGTTTGATTTGATTAAATGAATATTTGAGTAGGCTTAGGTAAAAACTTGAAAGGCATGTCTGAAAATGTAAAGCAACTAAGTTCTTTATTCCAGAACCAACTAAAACTAGAAAAAGTGTAAAGTAAAAGGTTATTTAAAAATACCTAAATAGAAATAACGATAATAGTATAAAAGTGCATGTAAGTCAATTGACATCAAACAATATGTGCACAGCAATCTTCAACAAATTTGTATTCAAATTAAGATTAAACTCACACAACTTCTTAAAAAATTTTTTAAAAACGCCAAATATTTGTAACGTTTGTGTGAAAGCATAAAGGTTAGTAAGAGTAACTGATGGTTACAATGGAGAAAAGTGAGCTTATCAACATGCTTAGGATTGAGGCTTGCCCTGCGCTTTGAAATGATGTATCCTGTGGCAGAAAACAATCACTGTGATGTAGAGCTGAAACGCTCCATGTCATTTGTGGTGATCCTGGCGTCAACAATACAGGTCCATGTTAAACAACAGCAGAACCAAAGCTTAGATTCAGGAAAATTGTAATTGAATATTTTTTTTATTGATTCCAGTCAATCATTTCAGCTCTGGACTGAGGGCATCTGTCGCAGCACAGTGCTTTGAGATTACATTATTATGATGGTATTTTGTGGCACAATTTGCCAAAACAGGATCACAGAATACCATATTAGAATTGCAGTCCAAAAAGATATTTTTAATATTTAGCCCTTGTGTTGATGCCACATTGTAAATACACGTTAAGTAAATTGGTCATCTTTTAATGATGATCTAAAAGTTGACTTGTTGAATGAATGTCCTGTCTTAGTACTGTGCATCTGCCCCTTTATACAGATGCATGGCTATGCTGACAGGAGAGAGAAATAGTCCTTCAGTCTGAAGGGGTTTAACAGCTAAATCTGTCACCCCCAAAGAAATGATGGGACAATGTGAAATCCTTTGTAGATGATATTATGTTGCAAATTTAAGATGGTTTCTCTTCTAATAGTGGTTATGGGACTTTCTTTTAGGTAATTCTTGCTGCAGAGTTGCTAAAGAGTGCAGATGAGTTGGTAAAGCAGAAGATTCACCCCACATCAGTTATCAGTGGATATCGTCTGGCTTGCAAGTAAGGCAACAATGTGACTGCACCTTGTCCTTCTGCATCACAAATTCCTGTTGGATGTTGAGGATTCAACTTTTTTAAAAATGTAATGTTCTTTGCTATAGATTGATATTCACATTTGTCATTTTTATCTTCCAGGGAGGCAGTGCGCTACATTAATGAGAATCTTACAATTGGGACAGATGATCTGGGAAGGGAATGCCTAATTAATGCAGCAAAGACCTCCATGTCTTCCAAAATTATTGGAGTGTATCCTTTTTGGTGTAAGAGGGGAAAGAATCTTTGAGTAGCTTGTTAAGTTCCTGGAATTTCTTCCAGTTACTTTATAATCTGCGCATCACAGTTCATTCCTTTGTTTATAATGAATCATTTTTATGTTCTCTGATGGTAAAGATTTGTTTGCACTTAATGCACATGGATGGTCTGTTCCTCCTTGACTGCTGAGCTCAGTGATGCAGACTTCTTTGCCAATATGGTTGTGGATGCTGCTATGGCTGTTAAGTTTGTTGACAGCAAGGGTGTAGCCAAATACCCAATCAACTCTGTCAATGTTCTGAAAGCCCATGGCCGTAGCCAGAAGGAGAGCTTCCTGGTTAACGGATATGCACTGAACTGCACAGTCGGCTCACAAGGTGAGTACATTTTGAATTCTTGTACTTTTTGCTTTTACTTGGTAAAGGACAGCAATGTTAAAAAGAATACTCCATCAGATTGTAATTCCATCTGATGAACTCCCATTAATTTTGCTGCTATTCCTTCTGATGTTATATGCAGTTATACGCGTGGGAGACAGTACACTGGCTTTGAAAGGAATTCAGGCACAGTCATTTGTAAACTGTGGCACATCTTTTATAGTCAGACATACGTTGTGGTAGATCTTGTTTCAATCAGTCAACATGTTGGCAAATTGTAACACATCACCAGCCTGAATTACTGTTAAAGTATATCCTCCCTTATAAAAGTTTTGTTTTTTCTAAAGGCATGGTAAAGCGCATTGTCAATGCTAAGATTGCTTGCCTGGACTTCAGCCTGCAAAAGACCAAAATGAAGATGGGAGTCCAAGTCATCATCAGTGACCCAGACAAACTCGACCAGATCAGACAAAGGTTAATTGAAGCTTTTCTTTTTGTTGCTTGATGTCAACACACAAGAAACATCCCATTTAAATTTGCTGTGATACTTTATCTATAGTTTTCACAGTGATACGCGTGGGAGAAAACAAAGCAGTTCCAAGTCAAGGCCACAGCTTTTGTCTGAGCTGTTGGACAATTACTTTGAACTGGACAATATTTTAAATGTTCCTGTGTGAAAAGCACAAGATGCAATTGTTTTACCGTTCTTCCAGAATATATATACACAGTGAAATCTTACAATCGATATCCTCACCATTGGCATTGATCATTACTGATATAACTTAAATTCTTTTGCTGCTGCAGAGAATCTGACATCACCAAGGAGAGAATTCAGAAGATCCTGGCATCAGGTGCCAACGTTGTGTTGACCACTGGTGGTATCGATGACATGTGCCTGAAGTACTTTGTGGATGTAGGAGCCATGGCAGTGAGAAGGGTCCTCAAGAAAGACCTTAAACGCATTGCTAAGGCAACAGGAGGTAAGAGGGAGGCACACTGTAGTATTATCAGTTTACCAGTCTGCACATTGTTGTACAAGGCTGAAATGTTTATCACTGCGCAATGTAAGATTTTGACTAAAGTTGCTTCTGTTCTCAGCTGTCGTCTGTCCTTCTCTGACCAATCTGGAGGGAGAGGAGAGCTTTGAGGCCACTATGCTGGGCCAGGCTGAGGAGGTGGTGCAGGAACGCATCTGTGATGACGAGCTCATCCTGGTCAAAAAGTAGGAACCTGAACCATATGTAGTAATATTTACTAATGGATTAAAGTGCATGCACTATTTTTTCCTCTTATGTCAGTAATTGTGACAAACTACTTCAGCAAACAGTCTGGAAGTATTTGAACTGTCAGGGGTCACAGCTGTTAACTGTACCTTTTGTGTTTTGTCACATCAGCACCAAAGCACGCACATCCGCCTCTATCATTTTGCGTGGGGCCAATGACTTCATGTGTGATGAGATGGAGCGTTCACTGCATGACGCTCTGTGTGTGGTTAAGAGGGTGCTGGAGTCAAAGTCTGTTGTACCAGGAGGAGGCGCTGTGGAAGCAGCACTGTCAATCTACCTGGAGAACTATGCTACCAGCATGGTGAGCCACAAGAGAAAGATAGTCGCCGTCAAAAATGCATCAGTTCAAGACATTTAAATCAGTAGAGACTGAACCAACCACTTCTGTTTCCCCAGGGTTCCAGGGAGCAGCTGGCTATTGCTGAGTTTGCTCGTTCACTTCTCGTCATCCCCAAGACCCTGGCTGTGAATGCAGCGCAGGACTCCACTGATCTGGTAGCAAAGCTTCGTGCCTTCCACAACGAGGCTCAGGTTAATCCTGAACGCAAGAATCTAAAGTGGTAAGTTTTTCCTTAAATCAGGCATGATATTGCCATAGATTTTTTTTTTTGGTCTTACTTCCAATAGCCTTTTCTAAATACTTTAATGTGGTATAATAGTGTCCTGTTAGAGAAGTACACACTCCTACCATAAGTGAGCATAGGTACATTTGTTTCAAATGGTGTAAAGATCTTTGCCTTTATACTTCTCTTGTGTGAAGAAGAGTCTTAAACTTGCGTAGATTTAGATGTTTCAGATATATTTAGACTTGCTAAAATGGTTATTGCCACAAGAAAACATTCAAATTAGAAACTTGGAGGGTAAAGATATTAGGCAGTAAAGTCTGCCCCCAGTGCAACAGGACATGATATAGAACTACATTTAACTAGTTGAAACTGAACAAAACTATGGGTCATGATCAAAAAACAGGCACTGATTTAAAAATATACATTATGCATCCTAAAAATATCTGCTCTCAAGACAAAATTTCACCCATTCTAACTTTGTTTAAAAAAAAAAGTTACTAATAACTTGATGACCTTTTTGTCCTGTAGGATTGGTTTGGATCTGGTCAACGGTAAGCCCAGAGACAACCGTCAGGCTGGTGTCTACGAGCCCACCATGGTTAAAACAAAGAGCCTCAAGTTCGCCACTGAGGCTGCCATCACCATTCTCCGTATTGACGACCTCATCAAACTGTTCCCAGAACCGAAAGAAGGTGGGCATTCGTACAGGGATGCGGTCCAATCAGGATCTCTGGAGGGTTAAAGGCTGTCCTAGGTCCTGTTAAGTTCAATGTCTGTATTTATACATCCGGAGCTCTCCATGGCTGTCGCTCTAGTGTAGGCTGTGCACTTTGCCTGTTTACTGTTCTCCCACTCCCAGTGGAACCGTAAGTAATTTGTTTTTTTTTTGGACACTTAATAAAGCTCCAATGGTTGTAAATGACCGTTGATTTGGTAATTCAACATGGCTTGCTGTGGTTATTCTTCAGGTTTTACGACACAATTTAAAGTACTTGATTGAAAGACTTGGTTCTTTATTGATATGTTCATTCAGATTATAGGAAACATTTTGTTAACATGTACAGGAAGCACTAGGTAAGAGAAGGCTGGCATACTTCACCTTATGGCACTTAGCTGTTTCAATGCTTCTGTTTGCGCAAAATAATGGAGTGTGAAGGTCCATCAATTGCACACAGGTGATGGATAAGGAATGTTAGCATCAGAATTCCTGGGACAAGCTAAAGATTAGTACCTGAACAATTCTCATTAATTACACTAACATTTACGCATGCACACTGGACAGTTTTAGTGTTATTAACTGAAAGCTAAGGCTAACTGCACTATGCTGTTTCAGCTGAGCACATTTAAAAATACTTAGGGTGCTTTCACACCAACAGCACTTGGTGCCCACCAAAAGCTCTTAGTTTGGTTCGTTTTCGTTGGTGTGAAAGCATCAATCACGCTCAGATCCGCACTAAATCAAGCGGACCGAGACCTCCAAAAAGAGGTGGTCTCGGTCCGCTTGACTCCGCACCAAATGCCAACCTCTGGTGCGGTCCCTCTGGTGAGAACGCAAACTCGGGTCCAAACCATAGACAGTAGGTCCAAACAAACTATTC
>JAPQRP010000018.1:28916265-28929234 GCA_037367295.1 Apogon hyalosoma
TCATCAGATATGACCCATTTGGACGTTCAGAGGCTCCGTAGTTACCGTGGAAACACCGTCATCTTCTACAACAGTGACGCTCGAATTGTGGTCCGTGAGCGGCCCCCAAGTGGTCTGCGAGAGGGTGTCATAAAAAAGTCAAATTTATATCAGTGTTTCTCAAATCACCCTCAACTGACTTCCAAAGCACAGTTACGAGTACCGATAATTGTTTTCTAAATTAAAAGCGAATCAGTTGTCGCCTAAATAAGCCTAAGAGTAGGCTTTTATTGAATTTGTCTGTGCAAACCCATGTTTTGCATCGCTGTCTCTATACAGTTTGGTTACCTAGGTTACCTACTGTCATATCAAAGACCTCTCGTGACTTGTGAATCGTGGTGGAAATGAAGTAGAATAGCGAACTAATCCAGACTGGTCTCATGAAATCACGCTGTATGTTACGCCAGTTCTTATGGCATTTGGCGTGCTATACGTACGCACTTTCACGTTTTTGCATGTTATTCAACGCCATTTGATTGTGTGTCAGTGTACGCCAAGATCTCCGGTTTACATATATGTAACCCCTAACCCTGACTGCTAATCACGTGGTATTTTACACGGCATGAACATGCACGCAGAGAGCTTATAATGCGTACAGATAACACGCCAATTAAAAGTGGTGTGTTTTCTGTTCGCAGTTCAGGGTATCACATTGAACTATGCGGTGGTTTACTTTCCACTTTTATTTCCTTTTTTGGATGCGTGAGAGGTGTGAGTCCTTTTAGGATCATATCCTTTCCTCCTCCTGCTATTACTGGCCTTTAAAAGACCAGAGGCTTCCGGTGTAGGGGCTCTTGCTTTTGCTTTTTGCTTTGTCTGGGCCTGGGTTCTCTTTCCCAGCTGGTGCATGTGCACGCGAGTGACCCTGAGTGAGTGCTTGCAGATAGAGAGATGAAGAAACTCAGCCTAGGGGGAAACCCAAGGGATCTCTATTGTAATGTTTATCTCACCTTAATAAATGTATGTGTACTAAACTTAATCTCTTGTCCTTTGAAGGTCATTAATTTCCACTTCAACTAAATTAAAAACAGAGTAAAACGAAACGAAGAGTGACTTGAACAGTTCTAAAATACGACAGTGGACCGGTGACTGAAGAGGAAAGCTGAAGAAATGACGACCAATGTTAGCAACAAGGTGCAAAGACATTCTGTTAGCATCGAACTGTTAGCATCATTTGCAATATACTGCAGACTTAATTTGTAATATACAAAATATAATGATATTGAAATATAGGCTGTTTAAAAAGGTTGGGTTTTTTTAGAAACTGGCCAGCTGGTTAGGTGGTCTGTGACTTTTTTTTTTATGATAACGTGGTCTTTGGTGTGAAAACGTTTGAGAACCCCTGTTCTATAATAATTCATTCACCAGTAAAACCCATGCAGTTGAATCACTGACAGTGGATGGACACATGTTTTTATGTTCACTTATTGATATCTTTTCAGAAAAAGTCACTTTTTATTCAGGTTTTATCTGTCTCTGATATAATAACCCTCAACTTTAATTTAAGCTTTTATAAACATCTACATGATCAGGAAATGAAATACAAAAATATACATGGTTTTCATTGAAAAAAAAAAAACACAAAATACAGAGAAATGGTGATAAATCATTTAAGAAAGGTGAAAGGGAGAGAAAAATGTATTTGAGAACTTCCACAAAAGTAGCACTGGGTCTTAATGGGTTAAACTGATCATTTATAAAACCATTTATACACACAGTGATTTAAGGCGTCAGTATGAAAAGATGCCCTTCTTTCATAAGGCATATCACCTGTTCAACATATGGTGGACGAGACGGTGGAGAAATTAGCTCAGAACCCTGAAGCACCAGCCACATAATGTGCATGAGAATGAGCAGGATTGACCGGTGCAACCAGGCTTTAATTTGTGTCTGAAGACCTTACAAGGTTTATGTCAGGGACCTGTGTTCAGGAGGAAGCCCTGCGCCCGTCTATCTGGACTATTAATAGGTTTTTAAAGCAGACCGTGCATCTGTGCACCCCCTCATACACACTCACCTCTGCAGTGTGTCAAAGCCATTAACTCATAAAGACCCAGTGCTACTTTTGTGGTAGTTCCAACATATTTTTTTCCTCTATATTTAACTTTTCTTAAGTGATTGATCACCATTTATTATAATATTATCGAATGTATTTTGCATTTTTCTGTGAAAATCAGGTATTTTCCGATATCTGATTTACTGATCATGTAGATTTTCATAAAAGCTGAGATTAAAGTTGAGGTTTATTCTATCAAAAACAGAGAAAACTGAAGAAAAAGTTGCTTTTTCAGCAAAATCTATCATTAACTGAACATAAACCAAGTGTCTCCGTCCACTGTCAGTGATCCAACTCCATGGGTTTTACTGGTGAATCAATAGTTGTTTTTCCATTGGACATATGCGCAAAACTTTACCGATATTTACTAAATGTTGAAAAAAAAGAGGTGCGTTATGTTGGTTTTTCCATTAAATCACAAATGCAATGATTGGTTTATTTATTATCACGAGATGACACCAGAAGTCATTCTGTAAACATGGCGATGAACATAAATATGGTGTTGATCTTCAGATATATTCATTATTATTATATATAACCCCTCTATTCCGTACTAAATTCAAAAATTATTCAGTTTCCTGGTGTGCCCACACATACCACACCATGTTTCTTTTAAAACACTTCTTTGGTTAACGTCCATCACCATCCATTTTTTTATTCACGTGATTCTAGTTGTGGAAAAAGGTTTTTCCATTGCAGTTTTGCATAATATACCAATTTTGCTACGCCCAAAAAACCACCTCTTGCCAGCGCAAAAACTTTGACAGTTTCGCCCAAACTCTCGTTTTTCCATTCGGTAAATTTTTATGCACAAGTTATATTCGCACAATTTGAGGGTCAATGGAAAAGTGAGTGTTGTAGAAGATGACAGTGTTTCCACATTCATTATGAAGCCTCTGAACGTCCAAACGGGTCATATCTGATGACCGTGAAAAGATGAATAACTGTTTTACACCAATTATTGACATGTATTGATAGAATTGGTGGATCAGCAGGTATTAAACGGTTTATATCAGTAAATGGTTTTGGTCGCCAGTGGATGTTTGGGTCTTTATGGGTTAACTCACTCTGTATCAGAAGTAGAAAAGGCCTATGGGTAGGACAACCGTTCTTCTAATGAGTTTTCATTAGTGTTGAACTGAACCATTGTGACATGCCTACATCGTGTGATTTATTTCAGTTATGAGGCAGTTGAAAAGCTAAACTCCACAGAACTTAACACGAGACAGAAGGGATGTCTTCTCAAATATGATACGTCTCTCACTCCCACGCCGACATAAAATTAGAAGCTCCATTTCACTGCTTTACGGTCTTGATTTCAGATTAACCCTAAGTTTAGCGGAGTGTCATTTCCAAGCAGCCGCTATAAACAGCTGAATCACCTACGATGTCATTGCGCACATTTTAATGTAAAAACCGAGGTCGTCTCGTAAGAGCAAGTGAAAACCGGAGTCTTCAATGTCACTGGGGGATATCACAGATTAACATCGCCCTCCCTTCCTTCCGTTTTTATGTCACCTTGTCTAGCTGTTGACTTCGTGCATGTTAATGAGGATTGAGTGAAGTCTGCCTGGGACCACAGTGGTCTGGAGGAAAGGGCAGGAGGTCAATACAACAGCACTACTCAAAGCACAAGGAGGCAGACGGAGCTGAGCCCTTGTCTTATTAGTGACCCTCGAAGGCACAGGTGTCAAACATACGGCCCCTGGAACAAAACCTGCCCACTAAAGGGTCCAATTTGGCCCATGGGAGGAATTTACGAAATGCAAAAATTACACTGATGATCTTAACAATCAGGGATGCTAAAATCCTTTTAGTTCAGGTCCCACATTTAGACCAGTATAACCTCAAGTGGGCCAGATCAGTAAAATACTATCATAAATAACCTATAAACAAGTGGTGCCAGGCACAACAAACCCCGCCCCTCACACATATTTCGCCCATTATAAGTAAATGGGAAGATTTTAAAAATGTATTAAAAGTTGTTGTTCCCAAAATGTAATGACAGCCATTCTGGGTCACTGGTAATCTATACAGCCCATTTGGTATGAAAACAATCAATAGTTTTGCTGCTAGTGTTAAACAAACAAACAAACTGAACAAACTGGGCGGGGTAATAACAACTCCAAATTTTTTAGTATTAAAAAAAGGAAAATTGCATGAATATGTTCTCATGTGCAAACTATCCTTTCACAAAAAATGCAAATAATTTGAACAAATATGAAAAGCCTGAAAAGTCTTAAGAGAAGTAAGTGTAATTTAAACAATATTGCCTTTTTTGTTCTGTGTATTTGTAGATCCACTGTGATCTGTAAGTTGTAACGCACATGTCTAAATGATAAACTGAGGCAAAATATTGTTAAAATGACACTTACTTTTCTTAAGACATTTCAGGTTGTTCGTGTTATTCACATTCTGAAGGAAACTTTGTAGATGTAAACATTTTCATAATGTAATTTAAAATTTTTCACTTAATATTTTACTGGTTCGGCCCACTTCAGATCATATTGGGCTGAATGTGGCCCCTGAAGATAAGATAAGATAAGATAAGATAAGATATTATTTATCCCACCATGGGGAAATTTCACAGTTGAAATGGAAAATGACTGTGACGCCCCTGCTTTGAGGTCAGCCTTCCCCTGATGGGTGGAAGAGAACTCATTTAGCTCCACAGCCAGTTGAAATATTGAGTGCCCATCCCAGGAAGTGACCAACAGCCTGCTTAAACTTAATTTTCTTTCATTACTTTGGCAGTTACTTGAAACTACTTAGTTTCTAGCCAGTCATTGCATGGACAGATATCAGTATGTGGACTTATAACAGCCACTTTTACACAGAGATCCAGGAAAAAAGGCGTGATGGTGATCCCACCTTTTTTTCAACCATTGACCGATTTCCACAGCCAAGCAGAAGGAGTAACAGAGGTTCGACAGGCTGGACTTTTACACAGCGGACCTGGGTTCCGGAATCAAAGGGGCGGTGACGCAGCGTATAGTGTGACGTATAACATGAGCATCGGAAATACCCAGAGCATAGCCTCTTCGCTAACCTCTCCAGAGTCGGCCCGTCTTTCACCGTTCCACAAATGTTAGCATGGATAGAGTCCTCCGCCCGAAGTGACAACAGCTCGTCATCAGTGTCGGCATCTCCCCAGTTCAACATCTTTACAATAATAATAATAATAATAATAATAATAATAATAATAATAATAAACTTTACTTGTATAGCACCTTCCATACAAAAATTGTAGCTCAAAGTGCTTCACATCAGTTTAAATGTACAAGAGAGAGAATGAAATTTATGGTCATTTTGACATGTTTGTTTTTACTGTACACGACCCGCACTCATTTTTAAATACCCCCAGCACGGGGGTCACACACGCAACACGTCATCAAAACGTCACAACTTGGTTGCAGAACAAGAAGTGTTTCTTTTACATGGCGTTCCAGAATCACGAGTCCAAAAGATCCCACCATTTCGTCGACACAGACGTCGCTCTGGAATAAAGGTGAAATATTCCTGGAACAGAAGTGCGATGTAAAAGGAGCTACTGACTTAAAAGTGCTACTAAATGATCAGTGCATCTATGTTTAATGCCCGTAGGATACTACCGAGGGTTTGGCTGGGCAGCTGCCCTCGACAAGTGGAACACGTGACCATCAAGATGAAGCATGAACTGGGTATCACCGCCGTAATGAACTTCCAGACAGAGTGGGACGTGGTAAACAACTCCTACGACTGCAGGCGCAACCCCGGGGAAGCCATGACCCCAGAAACCATGATGCATTTGTACAGAGACTGTGGCCTGGTGTATGTGTGGATACCAACACCTGACATGAGCACTGAGGGTAATGAGGATTTAGGAAACTGTTCTAAACAGGAATACAAGCAGCCGTTAGTGGGTTCAAACCATTTTCCACTCAAGAGAAGGAAATAAATCAGTTGCACGAAGATAGATTCTAAACTTTCCTGTCAGCATGTCTCCAGGTCAGCATTTCAGATTTTTCAGTCGGATAATTGTTACTTAGAGCACTGCCATCATTAACTGGAAGCATATTTTATGTATGTTATTTATAGTTATGTCGAGTTTCATGTTCCATATAGTTACAGCTCAAAACAAATTGAGAAAACCCATAAAAGAACAGATAATAATGAATCAGCACTTGTGGCATTTGTGTTGCCTTGGGTTGAGCTCAGAAACCTTTACAAACATGGCTTGGAGTGATTTACCAAAATGAAGGATGATTGGACAAATTTTCAAAGAGTTATGGCCAGTTTCCTGCTAAGTCCAACCCACAGATATAAAGAGAGGAAATCTGTGTTATACACTGATCAGCCATAGCATTCTGACTGGAGAAGCAATGATGATAATGACTATTTCATTGCGATGGTGGCGCAGTGGTTAGCACTGTCACCTCACAGCAAGAAGATCCTGGGTTCGATTCCACCAGCAGAGGTCTTTCAGTGCGGAGTTTACGTGTTCTCCCCATGATTCTCCAAAGACGTTGTTCACCGTAAGGAAAGTCGTTCAGATGCATAAGCACGGAAAGACTAATGGATTACTGATAATTAGGATATTACTTAGAAAAAATAAGTCACTTCCCTCAGGGTGAACAACTTCAAAGATGACTCCATCAGAAACACAATCCGCTTGTTTACGTAACAAACCGGAACGTCACACGGGCCTTTTCGGAAATTTTGTCGTGAAGTGCTCTGTGGGAACGTGAATTACACGCAGCAACAATTTCGTTGTATCTTCATGAGCGCTGAACCCAAATGTCGCCTTTACCTCCATCCACCGACTAGACTCGTTCTTTAAACCAACCCTGGTGGTCCGCATAATTTTACGTTGCAGCAATCAGGCTGGTTTTCTTGCCGTATCTGTGACAAACCGCTTTCGCTTGGACGCTGCGTGGAATTCCCATTCCTACAATGCACTTCGTGACAAAATTTCTGTTTTTTTTTTTTACATTTGAGCAATTAATTTATGGGCGAAAAGTGTGTCGTAACGCTAGCGCTACTGAACACGTACCGAGTAAAATATTACTTAACATTGATTAGTAATACCTTACATTACTGCGTTACAGCAAAAAAAAAGTAATCCGTTACAGTAATGCATTACTTTTGTAACGCGTTACACTGCTTAACAATATACTCAAAAAGAACAAGAAGTCGATGCTGTGTTAACGTTGTGTGCGTTTGTTGTGCAGGTCGGATCAGGATGCTTCCACAGGCTGTGTTCCTCCTTCATGGCCTTCTGCAGAACGGTCACACCGTCTACGTCCACTGTAACGCTGGCGTGGGCAGGTCCACTGCAGCTGTGTGTGGACTCCTCATGTACATTTTGGGCTGGAACATGAGGAAAGTACAGTACTTCGTTACATCCAGGAGGCCGGCGGTTTACATCGATGAAGACGCTCTGGTCCAAGCTCGGTCTGACTTTGTCCAAAAGTTCGGACAGCTTCGATCATCCATCTCTTACCCCGAGACGTGAGATGTGACGTTTGAAAAGCTGAAGCAGAATATACTGAAGTGGCAGCTGCAAAAGTTGGTATTCTTGTTGGGAGAAAAAAATGTTGTGAAGGCAGACTGCAGAAAGCAAATAAACATTTTGTTATTTACATTAATGATCCACTTTGACTGTGTGGCTTTTGAAATGAAGTTCGTTGAGGGAAAAAAAAAAAATCCTTAGCTTTAAAATTCATGAATCCTACGATGCAGTTTTGCATTTTCTGTAAATACCCTCAGGAGTTTTTGAAAAGATCTTTTGTTTTAGGTTGGGGGTTTTTATTTTTGTTTTTTTGTTTTGTTTTTTTTTTTGAATAATGTGTGAATAGAGTTGACATTTTAAGAAAGCGAATTTCATCTCACAACAAAGAATGAAAGGGACGCGGCGCCGCAAAGAAAGAGCATTAAAACAAGTGGAAAATGTAACAATAACAGAGTCATTCTGCAGGGTGACATTTCTCATTCCATGCTGTGACTGAAAGAGGTCAAAGATGAAGAGGAAAAATAAACTTGGGGTTCTCGTTCTGCCGTTTGCATTCTCATCTCTTGAGTAAAATACTGTTAAATAGCCTCTTACGCTTCGTCGTGTGTCATTTAAGAAATCCACGAAATGTAAAATCCATGCTTTAAGCTCACGCAAATAAAATCATTCCTAAAACCGAAAAATAATGACAGTCCCTTTCACTGTCTGAGAGGGTTGTACATCAATAGCACTACTCCTTTATTTATTTATCTATCCGACAGATGCTATTCCAGCCCATCTCTTAAACCACAAAAACAACATCCCTGCCAGACAATTTTAATGCATACATAATCAGACTTTATTGGAATACTGTTTGCTGTCAGTTCTGAACTTCTGCCTGGATTATTATTATTTAGGACACATTGCTTTATTACCTGTTCCTGATTTAAGAATATTAGTCGACCGGAGCAAATATTTCTCTCTCGGAGCACAATTCTCCTACCATCTCATTACTTTTCATTGAGATTATGCAGAAAGCAGCATCTTGTGAAGGTGTCAGCGTGGAATTATTCATTAAATCTATGATGAAATGAGTTAAATCTCTTTTCACAATGTTGGTGTTATGGTTGCAAGTGTATAGAAGTGATAAACATCATGGATTTACTTCACTCCACTGTCAGTGATCGATGTAGAGGAGCGTGGTGTTGAATGCACTGTGCTGTGCCAGAGCAAGAAGACGGCATCGTCAAACTGCAGACAGTTTAATCTATCACTCAACTGTCACAGATAAATATTAGATGGCTGTGTTTATTGTTTTTCTCAACTATTGTCTTGTTTCATCCAAGAGCTTGGCAAAAAAAAGCTCTTTTTAGTGTCAAGCCAGCTACTCAGACCATCGCGCTAAAGTTCATTGAACTTCTACGGGTTTGTTTTGCATGTGGGTGCATCTATGAAACTAGGTTTATTTTAGTGTCTGGCAGCTTTTTAGAGCGTATAATAAAAGAGAAATTTACACATATATCCCTCCAGGATGTACCTAACCCATAAAGACCCAGCGCTACTTTTGTGGAAGTTCTAAAATAATTTTTTCCCATATATTTAGCTTTTCTTAAGTGATTTATTGCCATTTATTATGACAGTATCCTCTGTCTTTTGTTTTTCAGTGAACATCAGGTATTTTCCTATATTTAAATCGCGGATCATGTGGATGTTCTTGAAAGCTCAGATTAAAGTCGAGGGTTATTATATCAAAAACAGAAAAAACTGAAGGAAAAGTGACTTTTTCAGCAAAATCTCTCATTAACTGAACATAAACCCAGTGTTTCCATCCACTGTCATTGATCCAGCTCCATGGGTTTTACTGATAAATCAGTGATGTTGAAGATGACGGTGTTTCCACGGTAACTACAGTGCCTTTGAACATCCAAATAGGTCAAATCTGATGACCATGAAAAGACGACAAACTGTATTTTACACCAATTATTTACATGAATTGATAGGATTAGTGGATCAGCAGGTATTAAACAGTTACATCAGTAGATGGTTTTGGTCGACAGTGGCTGTTTGAGTCTTTATGGGTTAATGATGACCTCAGATAAATGCAAAAAACATACTCTTGCTCTGAGCCATCCCAAAATTAACGAATTTTAGGTAAAATATTGGGGCCAAAAATAGGACAAAAATGCCTGCATTTTAAAGTTTAAATGAAGTCTATAGGTGAAAGTATGGAGAAGTAGTAGAGGGAAACAAGTCGACTTTTCTGACTGATTTTTTTTTTTTTTGTCTCCCTGTTCATTTCTACGGGATGAAATTTTGTCCCGAAAATGCAGATGAAAAAAAAAAAAAACCAAAAAAACAAAACCCACAGAAGAACAATAGAGAGTGGTTCGTGTCGATGCCCCGAACCTCAAAATATTCTGCCTCTTACTAAATGTTTTGTGTGTTTGTAGATCCACTGTGATCTGTACTCGTGTAAATGAGAACCTGAGGCGTAATATTGTTAAAATTGTACTGATCTTTCTCAATAAATGTCAGTTTTCTCACAGTTGTTCACACTATTCCTATTTTTTGAAAGGACAGTGTATAAATGTAAATGTTTTCATAATTTAATTGTACTTTTTTCAGTCTAAAAAATACAGAACATTTTGGAGTTGACAATATTTATAGGTGTTATTATTTTTCTGCTCTGGCCGTATTCAAACCATACTGGGAGGATGTGACCCCTGGACTAAAAAGAGTTTGACACGACATTCTGAATTTTATGTTAATTTACAGAAAGTGTATTTAAGTGTCTCACAGTTTGTGTTAAAAAAAAAAAAAGGTTCACCAAGACACAATATTTTCAGCGTGAACTTTGCCCATTGAAGCATTTACCATTAATGTTCCATTAGTTCAGCTGTCTGCGCCCATTTATCACGGAGAGATAAAGCGATTTCAACTACACAAACAATTCCAAAAGTCAAACATACAAAGAGCTGCAAATGATTTATATTCATCATGTTCAGTCTGGATACCACTGGGCAATTTACTTAATAGTTTCCAACGCATATCCTTCGTATGCTGCGAAATCTGTGTGTGCTGAAGGAAAAAAAAAAAAAAAAAAAAAAAAAATCAAGCGATGAAGACGTTGCCGTTGACTTGGATTCTGGGCAGAGCTCCAGCCATCTTGGCAGGAGCTGGTTGTAGATGTGAAGTGAACAGATGTGGTTGGACCAAATAAGCAATTAACAGGCTTATTCCTCCATGTGTTTTAGTCAGCCCATCTCAGTGGATGGTGTGAGTTTATATTATGCAGCTGGAGAACATCTGAGGCAGACAATGAACAGAAATGTCAGACAGGTGGAAATTCGGAGCAAAAACTCTGTGAGACTGCAGCCCAGCATTGTGGAATAATCCACCCTTCTGACAGTACGAGATGTTTGAGCACCTCAGCGGGGTCACGCTCCGGCGTTGCGTCATTCTCTAGCTTTGTGTGGAAACAAGAAGAGGCGAGCGTTCCACAGACACAACGCACACAAACCTCAGATGACTGCAGTGTCAACGCTGTCAGGATTCGCCTTTTCACACTTCCTGCCTGTCAGAAAATGTTGACCGTTCTCCAAACTTCGCTGCTGTCGAGGCTCTGCAGTGTCCTGTCAGATGAGGGGTTTTTTTTTTGTGTTCATTGTGATAATGACAAGTGGAGGCAGTGGTTCGTACCGTTAGCTCACAGCATGAACATCCGGGTTTAAAGGGGTCGTTTTCTGCTATATTTATTAGTCTTTGTTTGATTTATTTGTGCATTTGGACCCTAATAGTTCATACACTTTGAATTCGAACCCACCAGGTGCTGCAAAGCTAGCTTTAGATTCATTTTAGCAAAAATCGAGTGGATTTACAACCCGTATTTCTTCTAAATATTTTACTTTTTTTAAAATACTTATTTATTTATTGCTTTTTATAATTTTCCACTGACATGCGTTTCTTAGGTAGGTACAGTTTTTCATATATACACATTCATTTGTATTTACACATGTACTGTAGGCTCATTTTCACACGTCTGTGTCTCTAATGTATCCCTTTCTCAACCGTCGATGGGCAGAAAGGTTGAAATAAAATAATAGAAAGAGCATAAAGAAAACAAACAAAAAAAAACACACACTGGAACAACGAACATTTGGGAGTGACCTTGTAGCGATGAATGTTCATTTGCACAAAATAAAATCAGGCTTCTGGATTTTCATAAAATTGAACCCATTTTTCCCAACATGAAGCAAAAACTTCTCGTCTATGATGAACCAATGCAGTTATTTTCTCCATTTTGTAAATGTCCGTTGTTATGTCCATCCAATTTCATACTTTTTATAACTAGTTAATTCATGACATTTGCACATATAAGGTCAAGACTTCCAATGAACATTTCTCGGAATACGTCTGATTTGTTTATCAGCAGCAGCGGTTGTAGTAAAAACTGAAAATATGTCCAAACCTCGAGCCGATGACCTAAAATGTTCAGTTGTTGGTTGTGTTAACGAACTCAACAACCCGAAAGAGGATGGGGCCATGTGCATTTAAAGGGCCAGCGCTCAAAACGGTCTTTCTGGTGTCATTATTCAGAAATAGGGTTGAAGATGGACCTGTGGAGTTGAATTAATGAAGAATTCAGACCCGAGCAGAGCATTTACAGTTTATGGAGACCACAGGGAAATGTTTGAAAATGAAGAATTCCATTTAAAAAAGCTAAATATCATTCCTTTAAGTCTCAACGCTGGGGCTCTTTGGTGTGTGGATTTGTCCCCATGCCATGTGGGTTGTCTCCATATAAAGACATGTACCTCATTAGGTTACATGATCACTCTAAACCAGAGGTGTCCAACATATGGCCCGCGGGCCACAACTGGCCCTCCTAAGGGTTCAAACCACAGGATGAGTTTGCAAAGTCCAAAAATTATAGAAAAGACATTAACGTGGACCATGAGTCTGTAATAAAGCTTATCTATCTATCTATCTATCTATCGTTAAATGCCATATTTTTCAGTTCCAGATGGCTGTTATTAAATGTTTTGTGCTTTTGTAGAACCACTGTGATCTGTACGTTGTCATGCACATGTGTAAATGATAAACCGAGGCATCATTTTGTTAAAATTATACTTAATTTTCTTAAGAAATTTCTGGTTGTCGAATGTTCATTTTATTCATTGTTTTAGCTTAAGGTTAGTTTCTAAATGTAAACATTTTCATACTGTAATTTTACTTTTTTTGGCCAAAAACAAAGAGAAAATGTTGGGGTTGTCATTATTTATATGTTATAATGCTATTATTTTACTGGTCCAGCCTGCTTGCGGTCAAACTGAGATGTAATTTCATTAATTTCATCCATTTGAGGTTGTGGTTTTGCTCATCTGATGGGACATTTTTCATATAT
>JAPQRP010000018.1:28931290-28944580 GCA_037367295.1 Apogon hyalosoma
AATGAAGAATTCAGACCCAAGCAGAGCATTTACAGTTTATGTAGACCACAGGGAAATGTTTGAAAATGAAGAATTCCCTTTAAAAAAGCAAAATATAACTAATTTAAAACTGCAAAAATACTGATGATAATATAACTGGTGATAAATCACTTCAGAAAAGTTAAATAGGGAGAAAAAAAATCACTTGGAAAGTCTCACAAAAGTAATCTTTATGGGATAACACTGCAAATTAACTGCAAATGAGTTTTAAATGTTAACTAATTTTAGAAAGACTTCTTTTTTCTCATGATGCAGGCCCCTGTTCAATATTTTCAACCGAAGTATACGTATAAATGTATGTTTTGCCATCATTTCACAGCCCTGATATAACCGATCTTCCCTGATAAGCCTAGATTCATTTTCTGTTGTCAGTAGTGATTTATGGGTGTGGTGGTCCAGGCTACTGGCAGCCATATGTCTGCTCATCCCTCCACACACAGGACCGTTCTGTTAATGATGCTCGGATTCATCATCCAGAGACACAATAAACACACAGAATTAACTTTTAATGGTATTGACGGCATCGGAGCTCTTCATCTTTTCAGCTCCCAGCCCTGCTAAACAAGCATAACAGAAAGACTTCGATTCGAGAAAGAAAAAGCCCTGTAAAGCAATTTTGGCTCCCATAGATGCGTGTTGTTGCCAAACACAAGCAGAAAGAATTACCCTATTCCAATTGTCCATCAGCCAGCGTGGTATTAGGTTGAAAGAAAAAAAAAATCCCATTATTTCCGAAGACGTCCATTTGCTGATGGGTAATCTAAATTTGCCTCACATTGTGTTTAGTGAGTCATTATCTGGTTAGCGCATTAATATCATGCAGATAAGATTCACATCAGTTTTCAGCACAGTGGATTTAACATTTATGAAAGAGTGTGTTAGTTTTGTGTTTTACCGCCTACTGATACCATCTTGTAAATGTTCATCTCGATGGTTTGGTCAGTCAAGTGAACTTTCTTAGATAATGAGGTGGAAGTAATTAAACATTAAGTTACAGAGAATGGATGAGTGAATATATGCAATTATTCACAGGCACAAACACACACTTCTAATGGCCTATTTTCTTCAAACTGCTGTCAGTCTGTGCTGCTGGTAGCTCCTCTGTTGTACATGTTAATATTCTGACAGGGCGTCCATGTTTGAGGGTAAAGAGGGGGATTGATTTGGCCAGAGCAATGCTTTTGGCCTGTCCAAATAGTCTTTTTTTGCTTGGGAACTTTCACAGAAATGAAGTATCTCAGTGTCAGCCATGATGAAAACTCTCCAAATTTTCTGAGCTTCCTTTCATTTTTCCTTTACCAGAGAAAACACTAGGACATCCTTTACGAAGGGAAAGGAGAGAATCCAATCCCACAATTCACTGTGGTGGCAATATCAGCTGACCCAACTGTTCACAAAAACAAATGATCAACAGGACAGACAGGATGCACATGTTCATCTTATGCACAACAAACAACAGGTAAATGTGGATTTGACTGAAGTTAATGCTGCAGAAACTGAAAATGAGCATCGTATCACGGTCTGTAGTTGCATCATTGATTCACTTTCGGCTCCTTCAGTCACAGATGTCTTCAAAATAATCTAAAAATAAACTGTAAACAATGAACTGTGAAGAGAAACACATCAAATCAGGCTGGAGTAAATGTATTTGTGGGTTAAAATGTTATAAATGTTGATAGAACATGCAAACTTAAGAATGATCGCGTGAAGATTTGCAGATCTAATTTGTGTTGTGCTTATCTTGCATATATTTGCTCTTTTGATAAAATGGTGCCAATTCAGGATTAGGGATGTAAACAATTAACCGACAATCAATTAATTGTCAATAAGAATTTGCTTGATTAAATTTCATTAATTGTCGAAATCTTGCTCCGTTGTGTCAGAAAAAAGTCAGAAATGCCCATTTCTTCTAAACGGCTCCTCTTCAGATCCATTTATTTTATCGAATTTCTCAGCTAAATGTATTTAATTCAACTACATAAATGTCATTGCCGGTACTGTTTCACTAATGGTACAATAAACCGGTCATTAAGGAATATGACATGCTTTTTTCATGAAGTGTATGAACAATATTTAGCTTTTATTCTTATAGACCCTATTGATTGAGAAATTCAGGTTCTCAGGAAAATCGCCGCTTATCAATTAATCGTTAATTAATTGATAAGGTCAGCCAACAATTAATCAAATTATCAGTTAATCGATAATTTCCATGCCTATTCAGGATCCGTTTTGACAAATATACATGGATAAGAGGATGCGTTTGACTGACCCTTTGTGAAGCTTTAGCCTCTATTTAGGCCTATTTCTGTTCTGATCTTGGTAAAAAAGTCACATTTTTAAGAGTGTCGTCCATATTTATATCTTGCTTTAAACAACATGGAAAGAACGCACCATAAGAAGTGCCCAAGATGCACTTTTTGCAGTCCATCTTCACGATATTGTAGTTTTACCCCAGCAGATGAATGTAACATCCATCTGGTGTAAGTGCACTTGGATTCTCTTCATTTTTTCCTAAGTCCTCATGAATTATCCTTTCTATCTTTCCTTCACCACGAGATGTTTTCCATCAAGATCAAGGAAATTTCTGGACTTCTCAGACGTACACTTTGTCTGTTGAAGAATCCCGCTGGATGCTAGGTACACTGGTACATCAGATGAATCCATAAGTACCGGGACGTACCTTAGGCTACCTGTCTCTCTCGCTCTGTCAAATGTCACTCAGAACACACGCGGTACGCAGCGGCCGTATGGCTGCAGGCGCCAATGTTAATACCGATATGTTGGGGCTGCGGGAGTAAATGCACCATTCCCGTTTTTGACTTCATTTCCCATCATGCAACGTGGTACTGCACTTCTGGTCAACCGTCATGGGCATAGCTGCGTGACTGTGAGGCTATTGTATTCCAGAATGACTAATATCTCTGAAAATATTGGTCCTATTAACTTGCAGAGATATTTAATGGGGAAATGGGACTATTCCTCAACTGTAGGCACCTAACTGGCCAGTTAAAAACATCCCAATTTGTCAGAATCGTGCTAATACACACACACACGCTCTGAGAACTTCCAGTATTATGACATAGATGGTATGCACTATATATATCTATATAGTTTAATAATCACAGAGCGATAATAGTAGTCATAACAATGAGATACAAGTAATAAAAGTATGTAAGATACATAGTGAACTGAGGTGTTACGCAGGCAAAGTCGAGCTAAAATGATGGACGAGTGTTTGATTGGATCATTTAGCGCTCATTGATCTCATGATTACCATGTTAACTGAGCTGTCAGCTTTTGCATCTGGCAGCACTGATTCAGGCAGGAGCAAAGAAACTAGAGAGGCAGGCCCACTTATCATGCATGGCCACACAGTCTCTATCTTCTCTCTGAAGGCTAGCCTCCTCTTAATTACGCGCTGAAACCCTTTCCAAGGTAGCTCCTCTCACAAAGTAATGTATACCTGTCCGGACTGTTTAAGATTTAGCCGAGTGACAAATACTAACATACATATATACGCTCAAATGACGCGGATATGTCTCAAATAAAGAGATCTCATTTCGTCGCGGCATGTCTTGCTGGGAAATCACGATGGATTTGTAGTTGAGAGGATAATAAAAAATGAACTTAAAAAAAAAAAAAAAAGCACCATTTTGGTTTTGAGAGCACGCACGACTGAGTGATTGTCTTGTCAAACTGTCAAGTATTCATACCCAGCTGCAGAATCACATGAAGCATAAACAGTTTGGCCCATGAACAGCAGTTTAAAACACCTCTTAGGTAATCTGATTTATTATGCCGTAAACCTGTAGTGCATGCACTGACACAATGTGTTACTTTTTTCCTCACAAAGAGCTTTTATGATAAATCATTTAGGGCCAAAATACTTTGCAAGATCCTGAATTTGATTAATATTCTTCCTATCTGAAGCCATTTAGCTTGATTAAAACACCAAAACAACAAAGAGGATATGATCGGAACCTTTTGCGTCCTAGAGCGCGCTTGAATGCACATATATTTTGAAAGCATTTATCACCTTCAAATGTGATTCCACTGCCATAGAAGAAAAAAGCACAGTTCTAACAGTCCGTCAAAGAGCTGTCAGGGAACGTCTGCATGTCTAACAAGCCTCAAATATCAAAGAAGAAAAAAGAAGCAGTCGAAACATAAATTCTTATAGTTCTTTGATATTGCCTCATTTATTCTCGGAAAGAGAAATATGGTACCTATTCTAAACATTTAATCATTCTGAGCACAATTCAGTACACGAGGACAATTCCGGCGGAACTAATAAGGTTAAATATAATTGAATTATTTGGCCTGCAGATCCAGCCAAAACAGTCTCAATCAGTGACAAATGCTAACCAACCAAAGTCCTCTAACTGTTCCTGAATGATTCCCGTTTCCTTTATGAAACTGAAGGTCTCATGTGAGAAATGAGATATAGAAAAGAATTAAATATAGAAGCTAAAGAGGACAGTGGGAGCTCACCCAGCAGACTGCCCCAGGTAACAGATTGAATTTATTGATTTTTGGATTCATCTCCATTAGACAAGACCAAGGTCATGAAATCTAGCTTCTAGTGTATGTGTTGTCAGTCTGTCCTGAGCGATGATAAATGACCCCCTCTTCACATAGAGTGCATATGATAAATTAGTCAAATGTCAAGGCATACATACAGTCAAGTATTTGGATGGTGACGCAAAGTAATATTACCTCAGCACAGGACCACAATCTGAAATGAAGCGATTAAGATGGGATTGAATGGAGGACTTCGAGCTTTAACCCATAAAGACCCAAACAGTCACTGGCAATTAAAATCATCTACTGATCTAAAATGTGCATTAACTTCTGAGCCACTAAACCTTACTTCATACAGACATGAAATCGCATTGTATGTCAGGTCACTTCTTACGGTATTTGGTGTGCTATACGTACGTATTTTCATCCTTTTGCATGTTAATCAACGCCATTTGATTGTTAACCCTAACCGTGAACCCTAACTACTAACCTTACCCATTAACCCTAACTACTAACCCTAAACCTAGCCCTAACTGTTAACCCTAACTACTAACCCTCACTGCTAGCCCTAACAGCTAACCCTAACAGCTAACCTTAACTACTAACCCTCACTGCTAGCCCTAACAGCTAACCCTAACAGCTAACCTTAACTACTAACCCTCACTGCTAGCCCTAACAGTTAACCCTCACTGCTAGCCCTAACAGCTAACCCTTACTGCTAGCCCTCATTGCTAGCCCTAACAGTTAACCCTCACTGCTAGCCCTAACAGCTAACCCTTACTGCTAGCCCTCACAGCTAGCCCTAACAGCTAACCTTAACTACTAACCCTCACTGCTAACCCTAACAGCTAACCCTAATCACTAATCACGTGGTATTTGACATGGCATGAACATACATGTGGAGATAACAGGCCACTTTTAATTGGTGTGTTATCTGTACACAATTCACGACATCACGTTGCTTCATGTCATACCCACTGTGGTAAAACTACAAAGGCTGTGTCACTGTCCACAAACTTATGAACCTGAATGGACATCATACGTTTCCAGGCATTTTCAAGCTTCATCTGAAAGCAAACAGTAGAGAGGAGACAACAAACAAACAGGTCAGAGGTAAAGAGTGAAGGGAATGGTGTGTATCTGTATTCAAGAATGATCCACAGTATCAGTAGACGGAGTAGCGTTAAGGTTTCATCACACCTAGAGTTTGTTTGTGAAAAGAAACACGAATTCTTCAAATGACTCTCAGACCCGAGCGGAGAAAAATCCAAACAAAGCAAAAGGCCTCGCTATAAACCACATGAGAACATTCACTCAGATGTGTCTAGGGAACGACCAAGAAAGTAAAAAAAGAAAGAAAGAAAGAAAGTCCTGTGTTTTTGGAAGAAAAGAGTCAAAATAAAACTTCAATGTTCCTAAGAGACAATTTGGCTTACAGACAGCAGTCAATAAAAAATACAACGACAATCCATATAGTGAAAAAACAGTCAACAAAACAAACTAAAGACTTTACACAAATATACAACACACCTAATGCACCCAATAATGCACTGCTTGTACTGTTTTTGTTTTTTTTTGCTGCGTGCCTGGTTATGGGCGTCTTTTAGCTCAAATCGGTGGAGTTGATCCTCACTCGGTCAGATTGCGATAAGATAAATTACACATTAATTGTTTCACAGTGCGTCTGGAACCATAGCGAGACCACCTCCTCTGAAAAGTCACACTGCGGTTGTTTTAGGTCAGTACCCGACTATGATTAATGTGTTGGTGCTGTTTTTTGCAGATATAAACACTGCAGGAACATATCTACAGATAGAAGGCAGACTCTGCTCTGCTGTCAGTACAACCGATATGTGAAGTAAATAAGATGAATGTACTGACGGTACAACTACGGCTTTCACTACTATCTACTAATCTTACTCGGTGCGGCTCTCCCGCTCATTTCTACAGCCTTTCTTTATAAACTGGAGGACTAACTTGGAGTTTTGAGGTAGCTCCCATGGTTGACCTCTGACCCCTGTATTAGAAGACAAGAAACCTTAGAGAGGACAACCTATAAGTGTCAAACACATAGCGAGGATAAATGGTAGCTGTAAAGGGGGGGTAAACATGACAAATTCATGGGGCCCAGCATTTCTGGGGGGCCCATAGAGGGGCAGTGGACGGGTCCAGTGGATACAGGTTAAAAGTTGTGAAAATTTCGTGAATTATACAGGCATAGAAGCCAGGAGTCGGACGTTCAAAGCATGTTAAGTTTAATTTTCGCTTCACGCTAGCATTAGTTACGTCAGTTATGGAGCGCACCCCCTCGTATATAACCACTGCCCCTATTCACGTACACACCCCACCCCCCTCCTCCCCTGCTCAGACAAACCGATAAGATACTGAATTTTAGAATTTTATAATATATCGTTTAGCTTTCATGGGGCCCACTATTGCTAGCGGCGCCCCTGTCTATGATGTATACAAAATGTCGTTTCTTCTTAATTCCACTACAATTTACATGAAATTTTGTCTTAAAGGGGTCATATTTTGCTAAACCCACGTTTATTAGTCTTTAGTTAACTTATTTGTGTATTCGGACCCTAATAGTTCAAAAAAGCTTGAATTTGAACCCTCCAGGTGCTGCAAAGCTATCTTTCTATTCATTTTGGCAAAAAAATCCAGTGGATTTCTACAACCTGTTTGAATTCCTTCTTAATTTGTTACGTCTATAACTAGTTATGTCACGACATTTGCACATATAAGGTCCAGACTTCCCACGAACATTTCTCAGAGTACGACATAATTGTTTATCGGCCGCAGCGGTTGTAGAAAAAACTGAAAATATGTCCAAACTTTGAGGCGATTACCTAAAATGTTCATAAAGGGACCGCATCTTTTAGCTTTCATGGGGCCTAATGGCACGCAATCTACCCAGACTACCTTACCTGCTGCTGAATTCTGTTACTTCCTGTTTTTCTTTCTTTTGTAATGTTCATTTGCTGCTGTTTTCCTGCTGCTGTTTTGCTCTTTACTTTTTGGTTTGTCCTTCTGGTCTGTGGTGCTTCAGTTGTTTAATTGTTCTTTGGGTTTTGACTATCTGTGATTCTTTTACAGATGACTCCCTGTCTTTCAGTGAAGTGGGGGGAAGTTTATTGGGAGGCTCAGCACCCATATTGGGGTCTCTATACTTTAGCATTTGGGTAAAATGACACTGGGGCATGGATATAAGTTGCACCATTGTTCTGCCCTTGCTTGTGTGTGTGTGTGTAGCAACTAGATCGGTGTAAAAATCAGGTTTCCCAAGAAAAGCTGGATGTCAAACTTCTCTCCAAAGCTTTACTTAAGACTCACTGTAAAACTGCAAAATATACACAGAATATGGCTCAGCTATGTTTGAAAAATATTTATTTAATTCAGCATTTCTTAGTGCAAGTGTGTGTGTGAAAGAGAGATAATGTTTGTGTTGTTTATTGTACTTCGGTGAGATCAATGTGACAACTGTCTTCTTCTGTAATGTAATGAATATCTACGGTAAATCTTACCCGGATACAGGAATGCTATTTTTTGATTGGCTGTTTGGTAGCTATATTTATCCCGCCCCCCCAAAGGGGAGGCGAGGGTATTGTTTTTGATTCGTTTTTTGTCTGTCTGTTTGTTTGTTTGTTTGTCAGCAGCTTTACGCAAAAACTACTGGACCAATTTCTATGAAATTTTCAGGAAAGGTGCGAGGTGGTCCAGAATAGATCCCATTAAATGTTTGTGAATGTAGGTCAAAGGTCAAGGTCACCAAAAATGTATTTTTGCAATGATAAGAGATAGGGCAAATCAGGTAAAACGTTTGCGAGGGGCGGGGTTTGTTGTGCCTGGCATCACTTGTCTTTTTATTTGATTTAAATTTTTTTTAATTGACCCACTTGATTCTTACCTGTTCTACTGTTATAATAAAAATTGTGGTGCAACTTGGTGGGCGTTATCCTGGTGATTCCTCTGCATTAGAAATACAAGGTTTTGCGTGTGAGTGTGTGAATGGGTTGTGATACGTGGGACTTGAGAGCCCTGTATACACAAAATTAATAGAAACTTGATCGCTTGCTTGGGGCTAACTTGAATAGAAAACTCCATATACATGCTAACAATTAGCATTTACAAATTAACTTTAGAATTACAACTATCCAACAACAAAGGTTTACATCAGAGATACTTTCAGTATACATTCATATAACAACCAAACATAGAAATACTTTCATCTGTAAATTGAAGCTTTAACTTTTCTTTTTATTCCTGTTGCTGACAGGAGTAATTTTTAAGCTATTGATATATTTTTATATTTTTCATCCCAACAGATTTAGCCTGTGTCTTCTTGATTACTTAGATTATTTCATTCTGTTTATCGTCAAAACACATTTCTGCCTTGTGCCAGTAATGAATCAACTTATCATCAATTTTCCAAACAATATTCAAAGATTTTAAGGCGGTATTTCTCGGGATGTGACGAGCAATCACCCTCTATGGCAACATTGTGCTGTCAGGATTATCCTACTGACACAGATCAATGGCACCGGCAGTGTGGAATATGAAGACACCAACAGAAGTATTGATAACAGAAATGGATTTTACAGGAAGCCAGTTAGTACAGTGGCACAATGATTGACTGTAGTAGAGGCTTGTCAAAGTAAATGACTTACTCCATTCATTTCATATTTGACTCTGTTGCAGAGTTTGGCAACAACAGCAGCAGCAGAAAGCCTGTAATGGATGCAGAACTTTTAGTTTCCTGTCATCAAGATATGAAGCATTGTTTCAAACTCTGTGAAAACTACTAAAAGCCACAAATGTCTGAGCATTAGGCACTCCCCTTAACCCATAAAGACCCAAACATCCATCACCAACCAAAAGCATCTAATGACCTTAACCGTTAAATACCTGTTCATCCACTAATTATATCAATACATGTAAAAAATTGGTGTAAAATGCAGTTTGTCATCTTTTCATGGTCATCAGATATGACCCATGTGGACATTCAGAGGCTCTGTAGTGAACATGGAAACTAGGGATGGGAATCGATAAAAATTTGACGATTCCCATTCCATTATCGATTTTGCTTATCGATCCGATTGCTTATTCTCATTGGGTGAAGGAATAAAAGAGTACAAACGGGTTTATTTGCATTAACTGCCTTTCATATTTCCATCTCTGCACAGAAAATAGAACACATACAATATGCACAAATAATAATAACAGATGACGCCGGCCCCGGTTTAGGGGGGGGCACCGTACAGTGAAAGTGAAACTTAAGACGCTTTACTAATTCCTCTGTGTCTCCTGCTGTTGTGCACCTCATTTTCCTTTTCCCTACCTTTGGAAGCTTTTATTTGAGGGGGCAGGACATCTGTTGCCCCCCCAGAACCGGGCCCAGATGACGCCCTGGTGTTTGCTCTGCCGCTAGATTCACAAACGTCACGAGTAGCGTATCAAACACATGATGTTCCTGTAAATGAATTGCATGCTGTGCGGACAAATGTTTGAGAATATTGGCGGTATTTCCCCCCTTTGAAGAAATGGAAGCTTTGACAGTGTTACACGTGGCCCTGGTGTCGTCTTTTTGCGTGGAATGTAGCCTGCTCTGACGCCATATTGGCTACGTTCTGAACCAAAACAATGCGGTGTATGTGTGATGTCATCATGCATGTGCAATGAAGGCGGAATCGATAAGCAGAATCTTTGAGCAGGCAGGCAAACAGTTCCAAGGAACTGAATTACTGGGAACCAGTTCTCAATTCCCATCTCAAATTGAAACACCATTATCTTCTACAACATTGATTCACCAGTAAAACCCATGGAGTTGGATCAATGACAGTGGATGGAAATGTTCAGTTAATGATAACTTTACCTGAAAAAGTCACTTTTTCTTTCCGTTTTCTCTGTTTTTGATTCAATAACCCTCAATTTTAATCTGAACTTTTATGAACGTCTTCGTGGTCAGTAAATTAAATATAGGAAAATACCTGATTTATATTGATAAAACCTAAAATAAAGAGGATAATATTATAATAAATGGTGTTAACGTCACTTAAGAAAGGTTAGATGTAGAGAAAATTTCATTTGGGAGCTGACACAAAAGTAACTCTGGGTCTTTCTGGGTTAATAAAGCTGTAAACATAGTTGTAATATAGTGGTTTATACAATGCACATTAAATGATGTAGCTATTGCAAACAACAAAAGTCATGCACATATAAAATAATTGATGCTTCACTGCTGTTCGTTTTACACATGGAGCTCCCAATGCCAAAAACAAAATGCTATAAGTTTCAAGAAAACTGCATGAAAAATATATCCCTTTAGAGCCAGCGTCTGAGCTCTGGGAAGACTTCATAGGCTTGGCGATATTTAAGAGTCAAAGCCTTAAAACAGAGGGTAGTTTTTCAAGTTAAGAGGAAAATTGGGTTGAAAGAAAACAAACTGGAATTGAGTTTCTAATTTATTTTATGCCTCAGCCTCGGTGACAGCAGGACAGATGCATTATGTGTTTTGTTGTCCATGTGTCACAGTATCTGTACGTCAGTTCATCTGACTCTCATGAATGTGTTATCTCAGCAGAGCCTCAGGGGAGTTTGTGTAAATCTGGAACAAATGTTGACTTCGACAGGATAATCTGATTAGATTTAGGTGTTGAAAGATCTGTGACCTCATAATGCATTTGTAGCCATTAGTCATTTGCTACTCATGAAGAAAAATCACACAAATGTATTAAAAAGGAGAAAATGATGAAGTGATGACATTTTATATCCGAAAGGTCAACTTTATTCATGTGATCATGATATTTCATGTACGCCTGGGGGGAAGTTTTTCAATTTGGGCGCAAATGTTCAGTTGGACTCGAGGATGAACTGAACCAAAGGCCAAGGTCACGGGGATTTTACAGAAAAATATTTCTGATCGTCAACGGAAAATCCATGTGTTCATTAAAACTCGCAGACCTAAACAGTCACTGGCACAAAAACCATCTACTGATATGAAATGTTTAATGAGTTTGAACCACTGACATTATCAATGCGTGCTAATAATTCTGTTTGTCGTCTTTTCCTGGTCATCAGATGTGACCCATTTGGACGTTCACAGGCTCCTTAGTTACCGTGGAAACACCGTCATCTTCTACAACATTGATTCACCAGTAAAACCCATGGAGTCGGATCAATGACAAGGAATGGAAACACTTAGTTTATGTTCAATTAATGATATATTTTACTAAAAAGTCACTTTTTCTTCAGTTTTCTCTGGTCCTGATATAATAACCTTCAACATTAATCTAAGCTTTTATGACCATCTACATGATCAGTAAATTAGATATAAGAAATTCCCTGATTTTCACTTAAAAATGCAAAATATTGATGATAATATAGTAATAAAAAGTGATAAATCACTTAAAAAATATTGAATAGAGAGAACAAAAATCATTTGGGAAGTGCCACAAAAGAAGCATTGGGTCTTTATGGGTTAACACTGCAAATTAACTGCAAATGAGTTTTAAATATTAGGATGTTCAGAGGCTCCGTAGTTACCATGGAAACGCCGTCATCTACTACAACACTGATTCACCAGTAAAACCCATGGAGTTTAACAAATGAAAGTGGATGTAGACACTTGTTTTTACATTCGGTTAAAGATGTATTTAGTCAAAAAAGCCACTTTTGCTTCAGTTTTCTCTCATCTGACCTAATAACCTTTAAATTTACTGTGAGCTTTTGTGAACATCTGCATGGTTAGTTAATTAAATACAGGTAAATACTATATTTTCACTGAAAATGTAGAGGATAAAATAATGTGTGGTGGTAAATAACTTCATTTGGAAGCTACAACAAAAACACTTCAGGGTCTTTAAGGGTTTAAAGGAGTGATATTTTGCTTTTTTAAAAGGAATTATGCATTTTAAAACATTTCCCTGTAGTCTACATTAGGGCTGCACAATATATTGAAAAAATGTTATTGCAACAACTCATATCGCAAAGACATGCAATAATTTCTTTTCTTTTTTCTTTTCATTAACTTTCTGTTTTACACACCATTGAGTACCAGAGTGGTTTTCTCTACCACTCTAACATATGAGTTTTTCTGGCAAAAAAAACTGAAACAATGCTACTGCTGCTGGTTGAATGCAAGTTTACATGTTATTAATGTTGAAAAGATGTGAATATTTTCAGAACACAACTTTGGGCAAATCCTGAACACTGATATTTAAAGATTTTATTTTTATATGCAGTATTTGCAAATCCAGGCAAGTAGTGGAATATTACTTTGTTAAAGCTCTTACATGGCGATACTCTGGCGCTTTTGTTATTATGAAATACATCCATGCAATTTACACTTTGTTATATGGGAATAAAATGACAAAATATTTGACGATGTTTATGTGTGAAGGTCTGTGGTTGCAGCGTCACCATGTTCTTGGACAGAATTGTGTAATTGATTGTAGTGGTACAGTATTTTGTCTTAAATTATAAATAATTAAGTCAGCATACAAACAATTGGCTCATTTTAACATTGTTAAGGAATATGTTTTTAGTAGATGAAATTGGCATTTCTTTACCTGAACGAAAAATATCGCAATATTATAGTTGTCGCAATGCTGTACACCCATATCGCAAGTTTTGCCAATATCGTGCAGCTCTAGTCTCCATAAACTGTAAATGCTCTGCTTGGGTCTGAATTCTTCATTCATTCAACTCCACAGCTCCATCTTCAACCCT
>JAPQRP010000018.1:28947155-28961850 GCA_037367295.1 Apogon hyalosoma
TAGGCTCCAGCGACCCCCGTGACCCTAGTGAGGATAAAAGCGGGTTCAGAAAATGGATGGATGGATGGATGGATGGATATAAAATTCAGTATATTGTTGATTTGTCAGAGTGTGTGTGTGTGGGGGGGTGTAAGTGGGGTAGGTGCAGCAGTTATATTCATGGGAGTGTGGTCCATAACTAACGTAACTAACGCTGGTGTGAAGCAAAAGTGAAACTTAACATGCTTTCAACGTCTGACTCCCGGCTTCTACATGTCTATTATACCTATAGACCTTAACCGAAATTTTCACACCTTCTAACCTGTATCCGCTGGACCCCCTCCACTGCTCTATGGGACCCCCAGAAATGCTGGGTCCCATGAATTTGTCACGTTTACCCCCCCTTTATGGCGCCCCAGATTATTTTTATTATATATTATCTAGATTGTAACCTGAAGTATTAAACCCTAATTTGCACAGTCCGGTACTGTAGGTGGCGGTGTACACCTTTTAATGTTGGTTGTAATCCACCAATTAAATGAGA
This sequence comes from Apogon hyalosoma, assembly GCA_037367295.1. NCBI lineage: Eukaryota > Metazoa > Chordata > Actinopteri > Kurtiformes > Apogonidae > Apogon > Apogon hyalosoma. The sequence goes on from JAPQRP010000018.1 coordinate 28,947,679, forward strand.
GAAGAAGAAGCAAACCGTGACCAAATTTATTTATATATATATATATATATACACACACACACACACACACACACACACACACACGTTCATTAAATACTGACCCAGTTGTATAAATCCTTTTTTAAAACTTATAGCATATATACAGTTTTCATTCAGTTACAGCATTTACAGACTCTTAGGGCCTGTCCCAAAGTCCCCCCTTGGCAACTCGCACTCGTTTTGGAGTCCACTCATTTTTGGAGTCCACTTCGGAACGGAGTCGCACCACTCATTTTTGGAGTCCACTTCGGAACGGAGTCGCAACTGGTAGGGATTTCTACCGACACAATGGGACACTGACGTCATCAATAAGTGACAAGGTCGCATATATGACGAGTCTTTTCTTATACACTATCATTGACATCCCACCAATTTTACAACAAGACATTGTGACTGTTATTGTGAAAGGGGATTTAAAAAATGAGTGAACTCCAGTTAAGGTGGCACGGTAATTACGATAGTCTAAAAATAACAAATGTGACATTCTAATTCAACATATGTTTTCATTTGCAAAAATGTAAGATGTACCATCAGATTTGCAAAGAAGATTGTAGCTATCGTGCGATTCCCTTCCATTTCCTGTTGCCATGTTTACCATAAGTTTACGCGGGGAAAGCAGAAGTGTTCACAAAGCATTATAGGTGGCGCAAAGCATTATGGGTGGCAAATTCTTCCCCTCCGTTTGAAGCAATCGTCACGAGTCTGCATCCAAGCTGACTCCGTTCGAAGGGGCACAATGTCCACTCCCCCTCGATGCTAAAGAGAAATGGGACACCCTACCCCTCCGAAACATGACTCCAAACGTAGGGATAGGGATGAATTGTAAGGCCAAGGGGGGACTTGGGGACAGGCCCCTAAGCATCATTTTTTTTTTTCCCCGACTTCCTTTATCAATAATCTACACAAATGTATTCCCCCTTTGTTCTGTCCATTTTCCATTTTAGAACATCAGTGTGATCACTTTACAAAGTGGCCGACGGCGGTTCCATCTCCTCATTTCCTCCCCTCTGTCTTTTTTGTCTCTGTTCCTTCCAGTAATCAGAGAACATCATCTCTGTGCCCAAATTACTGAACTGCGGGATCGTTCTTTGAGGGTCTTGTACTCATCACCATACTACAGACTGTAGCTGGCGATTCTGCGTTTCATTGTGACTGTCACGTCCTGATCTCTGCTTGAAGAGCATTCTGTCACTGAAATAACAGGATAGTTGTCTGTCTTTGGAGATGGGATCTGTCTGCGTATCGTAGCTTTTATCCGGCTTTGCTGCTTTTACATCTTCTCAGGCACTCCGTCTAGCTCCAGCAGAGAGAGAGAGAGAGGAAGTCCAATTTCCTGTGTACAGAGATTACATTATTATACCGACACTATATTTTATATAGTCGTGAATTTTCTTTAAACTACTCTGAAATACTTGAGTGTTTCAAGATTATGCATAGACTCGCAAATGACAATTAAGTTTCTCCACCTCCTCCAATATTTTTTTTATTACTCAACCTTTTATAAAGTAAAACTGTGACAGACACCTATAAAAAGAAAGTTACAAAAGGACCATTGTGATTTCAGCGCAAAGAAAACTGCAGTTTCTCAAATGAATAAAGTTTTGAAGTCAATGGAGAACTTTAAAGGTGCTATATGTAGTATTTCTACTTTCAGATATTAAAAGGACATAAAGTTATTAATGTTGATGAGTGTTTAGAATGAGCTCTGAAGTTATGCTAAAGATGCCAATTTGTTGGATTGCACAAAGATGAACTGGAAATATTTGTATCCATGGTGTTTCAGATATAAAGCTGCGTATGACTTTTGTCGCCAATTTTTCATCAGATCTGTAAAACCCGAGTCATGGCCTAAGTATCATGAATCTGTCAGTCTTTCTGTGATTACGCACCTGAACCACTTCCCTCACGGTGAACAACTTCTAAGTGTACTCCATCACAAGCAGTACTTTCTTAAACCGTCACTCGAGCCTTTTTTCAGAATTCCACGCACCAAGAAGCAATGAAGCCGTTTCCGTGTTTGTTGTTGCTGCGGCCACACTGCGGCTGCGCGGAATTCCCATTCCCACAATGCACTCCGTGGTGAATTTCCGAAAATGCCCCAGTGACATATCGGTTTGGTATGTAAGCAGACGGACTGCTTTTGATGGAGTCAACGAAATAAATCGATTTCATATAAATCTGGCACTGACACAGATGAAAACGAAGGGCGTTTTCTCCATAAATTTTATACGTTTTAGTTAGTTTTGTAAGCACACAATACAGTTTCAGTTGTTTTTTCTTAAAATTATTAGGGGCGGCCATGGCTCAGGAGGGTTGGCAGTTTGACTCCCGTTCTGTCCTAGTCCGTTGTGTCCTTGGGCAAGACACTTAACCCTCCTTACCTCCAGTGTCACTCACACTGGTTTATGAATACGTATGAATGTTTGGTGGTGGTCTGAGGGGCCGTAGGCATGAATTGGCAGCCACACTTCTGTCAGTTTGCCCCAGGTCAGCTGTGGCTACAGGTGTAGTTTACCACCACCAGAGGGGGAGTGTGAGAGCGAATGAATAATGGGTCAATAATGTAAAGCGCTTTGAGTGCCCAAAAAAGCACTATAGAAATCTAATCCCTTCTTCTTCTTCTTCTTATTCTTATTCTTATTCTTATTATTATTATTATTATTATTATTTATTTCAGTTAAGGAAAATGTTTTTTCAATTCTCGTTTTCATCATTTAGTTAGTTTTCATTTACGATAATAACCTTGGTCTGGGGCATTGATTCGTGTGTAGTCAAACATGTGTTCTGCTACGCATCTTTCCTCTGCTGTTAAAAATTTGGAATATCAATACAACACATAATCCCTTTAATCCATTCTCAAACAGTGGGATAATGGAAGCCTGTCCTGTAATAAACTGTAATGTTTAAAGAATTACAATTATAATATGTAGGGAAATCATGGGAGAATTTACCAACTTCCCATTCTGCCTTCAGGATGTTTTTAGCTCTGCCACACAAGACCATTTAATAAATGAGGCACAGGGGTGCTACACTGGAGTGTGTGTGCTGGAGCTGTTGTTTACATGCCGAGGGTGGTTAAAAAAAAAAACCTTAGCATCTCATCGTGGTTTGAGTGTGACATTGTCCTGCAAACAGATCTCACTTATGCTGCCTCCTAGTTCTTCCAAATGACAGCAGGGAGTGTTGTTGCATAGAAATCCAAAAACCCGTGAAGGGTAAAAACACACACTGACACAATCTTAATTCAGGATGAGTTAGAGCATTGTGACGGCGCATAAAGACCATATCTAAACACTTCAGAGCTCTCCACATTCTTAACGCTTGTTTTCTTTTTCTTCGCCCCGAGAGCTTCCTTCCTGACAGGGGAGGGGAAGAATATTCGAGATGGCATCGAGCGCTAGGCAAGTGGAGAGAATGGCTGCATGTGGAAGTAGTATGCCGAGGACAGAAGACATGGCTGTAAATGAGTGTTAGAGCCCAGAGCACTGGCAGCACGGGCTGGAGTTTAGACTGGACCTTCAAAAGTTGACCCAGCAAACGTAGTTCTGCAATGAGGGTTTTATTTATGATCCCTAAGCAAAACTGAATGAGGTTTAGATTGATCTGCAAACGTAGAAGAAAATGAATGTGAGAAGGAATTCTAACCACGGACGAGACAAAGCAGGACAGATGGAGAACTGGATGGGCTCGGGTAAATACTGTAACATGATTAGACTTGCACGGATTACAATTTTTTTTGGGCCGATCCCGATTTCTGATTTGCAGGGTGCTTGGATGGTCGATGCCGATTTTGGATCTTTTTTTCCCAAACACAACACATTGCAATGCAACTTTCCCATTAGAACATTTATTTTAAGAATAGAAGCAAAAAGGTGCCAGGTTTTTTGTATGAAAACAGGTGCATTGATTGAAACGCCCGGTTTTTAGTGAGTCCTGTATCGTACCAGCAGCTGAAAATGATCGTATTTGAAGGAAAAGGATCATACTACACACCCAAGAACGCCCGACTCTGTGTTCTTGAGGTACGTATAGCACGGAGCGCACCACCTGTGACCCCCCCCACCCCAACGTCACAGGTGTCGTCTGAAGCTTCTGGCCATGTGGCGCCGCAGGAATTTGACCTGGACTCAAAATCGGTCAGTTTCGAAATTCAAAACTCCAACCTTAGTGTGTCAGTCTCCCTCCTCTTGCCATTAAACATCCAAGCAGCACTCGCTAAAAAGTAAACACATGCAATAAAACGACTGTTATAAGGTCATGAACTGACAAAACCCACTCATATTCACTATTTACGGCTTCAAAATGTCTATAAAATATCTCTGAATCGCTGTATAATGTTGAAAGTGATAAAAGCCAACATGCTTCTTGACTTCACTCTGGATGGAAATATGAGTACAAAAAACCCAAGACTGAAACAGTTGACCGACATAAAGTATGATGCACACTCTGCAGGAAGGACTTTTCTTTTCACCGAAGCACTTCCAGCTTAAAATACCACATTAATGCGAAGAATCTCTAAGACACATAGACAAATAGAGCTGCTTCGGAACTGTGCCTGGCCCGAAACCCCACGTGGCTGATATGCAAATCATGTAGACTCTTGATTTGTGTGGATAAAGCCCCATGTCTGATTATTGAATTAGTCTGAGAATATTGGAATATGCTGACTACAGTAGAACTCAAGAAAAGTAAATGAAATGAAACACTGTTAGACAGATAGGCAATACTTTAAAATATGTTTGTAGTTATTTAGAGCATTTTAAATGTAAATTGTGTCTTCTATCACATGTCTAAGGGCCCCCATTTATAAACTGAGGACTGCTTCTGGGGTGTCCTATTATAAAATGTAACTTGTAAATGAATTTAACTGTATGTAATAATTTGTAATAAACTGATTGGTGATGATGAATACGTTAGTCGGGGATTCTGCTAGCATTTCAGCTAACGCGTCGCCCAGCTTGTGGCAAACACATTAAGCTCATGCAAAATTAAATGCGATTAATATAGATTGAAAATGAATGATATTTAATTATAATTAATCAAAATGAATCCAGAGCAACCCTATGATTAATCTGATTAAAAATTACAACCATTTGACAGTACTATTTTTTTTTTTGTTCATAAACATAGATTATGTGCATTATGGTGAAGAGATTTAATGTACGGCAGCGTTTTATTCTTACAAATGGGTTAGCAGGGACAATCGATAGGTGCACAAGTAAGCAGGTAAATGGTGGTGGAATTGGTACTCAAAGTGTAGTTAACCATGTAAGTGAATCGAGGCAGGGATAAAAAGCAGATAATAACTCTGAGAACAGGCAGAGGTCGGTAACGCTGAGGTCCACTTGAGCTCCAAGGCTGAAGAGTGTTGCCCATTAGCTCACAGCAGCCGAGCCGAGGTGAGCTGTGAAGAAGTGGCTTTTATGCCGGGGTTTGCAGGTGAATGAAACAGGTGGAGCTGGTTACAGAGATGAGAGCTGCAGCTGAGGAGAGAGAGAGGAGTGGGATGAATGATAACGGCTGCCCTATGGCCATCACCTCTGCAGCGCTGATGAAATCCACCTGGGTACTGAGTCAGTCAGATTTCATCAGCTGTCTAGAACTTAAATTCTGCTTTCCCCCCCCCCCAGAGTGACACGTCATCAAATTTTGCTGTGTGCGAATGAGAGTTTGCTGAAAACAGTTGGTGGATGAAGCAATTTTTTACACTGCAAAAGTTAGAGCGGTAAAATAGAACAGGAAAACCTTAATGCACAATTCTGATTTTTTTTTTTGTGTGTGTTCGTTCATATTACACATTAAATGTAACCCGCATGCGCAAAAGAGGTAATACGTGACCACACAGGTACGTACGGTGTTTACGAAAGTAAATATGTTTTTCCCGCTGCTTCTCCCCCTGGGACGCAGAATTGTGACATTTGTTGCATTTCAGTGACGTAAAGGTCAGATAAATGCGATATCGCAGTTCAGACAAAAGGTGCATTGCAAACTAGAAAAGCACTCGGAGCGTGCTGGGGGGGGGGGGGGAGAGTGCAGCCCCCCCCCCCCCAGTTGACAGTATCAACATTTCCTGAAAATTTCATAAAAATCCATCCATAACTTTTTAAGATGTCTTGCCATCGGACAGACAAACAAACCCCGATGAAAACATAACCTCCAGATACGCATCGGATTTAGGACCACATATGAACGTGGCTTGGGTCAGATTTGAAATTAAAAAAAAAATCTGATTAGTGCTGTTCAAACTGTCTTTAACATATCGGATACAGGTCACATATGGGCAAAAAAAAAAAAATCAGATTTAAGCTGCATTTGCTGCAGTCTGAATGGAGTCTTAGAGGTTTCTTGTGTTTTTCTCGAAGACAGAATATGATACACCCACAAATCGGGTGTTTTCTGTTAAAATTCGCAGTGTTTTTCATATCCAATTGCATACTGATACATTCCGGCTCTGTGAGGATTAGCTTTAGACCCATGTGTGTCATCAGTGTATTTCTGCAGCTGCTTATATTGTGGCACAAATTGAGACCATTTGAGTTACCCTGTGTATGAATAGTGCTTTACAAATAAACTTGCCTAGCCATTATTTTGAAGGTAGTTTTGGCCTCTCTTTGCATTTTTACCCTTTAAAGACCTAGAACTAAGTTCATAGTGACTTCCAAATGAATGTTCCTCTACATGTAGCCTTTCCTAAGTAATTTATCATAATTTATTATAATATTATGCTTTGCATTTTTGAGCAAAAATCAAATATTTTTCCTATATATAATTCATTGATCATATATAGATAACTTTATCCCACAGTGGGCAATTCCATTTAACAGTCTGCAGTACGGTTTCAGTGGCTCATAGAACAGTATACAAAAAAAAAAAAAAGCACAGACAGACATTTCAGACATCATCATCATACACACACGCACTGTCAGTGTGAGCAGCTTAATGCAGTCGACAACAGAAAGTAACAGTAAATAAATAAACAGCCTTAACTCACTCAGCAGCCTTATGGCAGAGGGAATAAATGAGTTTGTGTATCTGTTTGTTCTCTGAGGCACATAATATCGTCTCCCTGACAGCATTAGGGTGAATCTGTGTTTGAGGACGTGGTCTGGTTGGTTTCGGATTCTCCTGCTTTCTGCACCGCCTGCTTCTTCCATAAAGAATTCAGCTTTTTTTTGTTGGACTCCTACAACACTGGTCTACAAGTAAAATGCTTCCAGAATAAAAGTAGTGAAATGTTACCACGTGTGAGTCATTGATAAAGAAAAATCAAGTCATAAATGCTGGTTTGGCTGAAGTTTCCAAGATACAGTCTTGAGTCAAAATGTGAAATTGGAAAATTAATGAGTGAATGGGTTTTACTCCAAAGGCTACCAGATCTATTTTAAAACACTGTCTGCACATGACAGTACATTGACTTGACAGGTTCTATCTAGTGCAGTGTTTCTCAAACTGTGTGTGTGTGTGGGGGAATGGAATTATTCTTTGGTGCTTTTTTTTTTCTTCTTCTTCAGGTTAGAACATGCAGCAGGTGGAACTAATGTTTTAGCGTTGGAGCACCCTGGACTCATTTTAAGGACGTACAACAAACAAATCTACTGCCGTGGTGATCTGCCACTAGACTAGACAAAGAGTTTAGGTTTGGAGAATGGACAAAGATTGGACTAGAAAAGAAACGTGCAACGTTTCTGTTTGTGCACAGCTTGTACTTTAATGTTCTGAGAAGTGCAATGCAAACAGGCTCATTACAGCCACTGATATTGTAAAACCGTTCATCTTTGACACCAAAATGTGTTTGTTGTTCTAAAAATAGTAACTTTATTTTCATAGTTGTAAGATAATTGTGCATTTCCTATTTTTATTTGGAAAAATATTGTCACAGGGAGCAGTCTTATTGAGTTTATTTGTATTGTTCATGCAAAAATCTATTTATATATATTTTTAATTTACAGAACAAATTATTCAAGGAAAAGCAAAAAAAAAAGTATTGTTGCAGTTTTAATGTTTCTTTCAATAAAAGTTATGCTTGCACCACTATTACAATGTTGTTGGGGTTGAGGGGGGGCTGCAGATTTATTGTCCTCTAATGCACGACAGAAAAAGACTGAGAAACACTGATATAGTGGAAGATTTCTAATAAATCTATTGTACAAATGGATATAAACCAATATATATGTGTAATAACAATTCATCATATACCTTGAAAACATAAGCAAACCAGCACTTTTGTCATTTTTTAAAATTAAAATACGTAACATTTAGCACACTTAATCTCTGAAGCAGATAATTTCTAAAAAAAAAAAACAAAAGTAGACCAGTGTCATTTTGGAGCAGACCCTAATGATGCTGCTGAGTCTGTTTTTGTCTTTCACAGACAGCCCATTATAAAAGCAAATAAAAGAAAAGGTTAAAAGACTTTCAATAAAATAATGATCATGTAGACGTTCATAATAGCTCGGAGTAAATTCAAAGGTTTTTAGATCAGAGCAGAGAACACTGAGGGAAAAAGTGACCTTTTCAGCAAAGCGTATCATTAACTGAATGTAAAAACAAGCATCTACAACCAGCACCATTTGTCAAACTATACAGATTTTATTTATGTATTGTTGCAGAACATAAGAGACTTTTCGCCGTTCACTACAAAAATCCTGCATGTCCAGATACGACACATTTGATGTCTCTGAAAAGCTGAGAAACTGCACTTTACCTAATTTATTTAAATGCATTGATAGGATTCGTGGTTCGAAAGTTCTTAAATATTTTAGCACAGTAGATGCTGTTGGAGTTACTTCTGGCTCTTGCTATGTTCTTGTCCTCCACAGCAGTGAGCGACTGAGGTACACTTACTTTTTCTCTTGGCAAGAGGACATCGCATGCATGAAAAAGTTGTGTGCAAATTTGCAGGAAGAGGAGGAGTACTTCATGTTTGACTGCATCCACTTGTGTGTAAGGATGCACCATTTATTGTGTCCACTCAAGCACACAGACCCAAACATTTTCCAATTTTCTACTCTTGAAGATGCCAAACTAAATTACCAGCAGACACAAAACGAGGAGACAGTATCGTCAGCTCTGGCAGCAACGAAGAACCCGGCACTCTTGTTTTCTTCCCGGAGTCTAACTGTCTCCTAACTAATAGACAATATAAATCATCTGTTCATTTGGAAAATGCTTTTAAAGGGACGGAGGCATGAGGTTCACCAAAAAATAGAGGAAGACGAGATGAAAGCCGGCTGCCAAGAAAATGCGAGAAAAGGGGAGCGATCTAAAGACGGGGAACAGAGACAATATCTAAAGGGAACAGGGGAGTGGGATAAAAAGGTTTGTTATTAGGCAGTGGAGGAGCCAGATTAGATCACAGACTAGTAGGATTTTAGCAATTTACAAAGAATATAGAGAGAGACTGGGACGAGGGGAAGAGAAAAAGAATTAGAGGCAGAGTAATGTGGAAAGAGGTTGGTTGAGACAGTGATGTGTTGCCTACAAAATGCTTTTTTAATGCCTTTTGTTTGTATTGGTTTGACCATCTTCACTATTAACCCTTAAATACCCAGTGCTACTGTCGTGGCAGTTCCCAAATTTAGCCTTCCTTAAAGGGCTCATATTTATCTAAACCCACTTTTATTAGTCTTTGGTTCATTTATTTGTGTATTTGGGTGCTAACAGTTCATAAAGTTTGAATTTGAACCCTCCAGGTGCAGCAAAGCTATCTTTAGATTCATTCCGGCAAAAATCGAGTGGATTTTTACAACGCGTTTCAATTCCTTCTTAATTTGTTAGGTTTTTTATTTAGTTTTGATCATACAAGACATTTACATACATGAACATATCTAAACAAACATTCCCATATGGCATAGGTGGAATAAAAAAAAAAAAAAATGGATATCTGCAGTAGATATTGATCACAGTTAATCACAAATGAAACACGAATGACAAAAAAACAAATAAACATATATATGACCACTTCTGAATGCTTATTGCTGTAAAAGGTTAATCACAGGACTCCATCTCTTTGTAAATAGCCCTCCCTGAATTCTAAGTACACAATTAGTTGTGTCACGACATTTGCACATATAAGGTCAAGACTTCGTACGAACATTTCTCCGAGTACGACATAACTGTTCATCAGCAGCAGCGGTTGGAGTAAAAACTGAAAATATGTCCAAACTTCGAGACGATTACCTAAAATGTTCAGTTGTCGGTTGTATTAACGAACACAAGTGGCTGAACAGGACAGAAAGCACAGTCAACAACCTGGAGGGGCGGGGCATGAAGTGGCTCATTTGCATTTAAAGGGCCAGCGCTCAGAACCACCTTTCTAGTGTCATTACTCAGAAATAGGGTTGAAGATGGAGCTGTGGAGTTGAATTCATGAAGAATTCAGACCCAAGCAGAGCATTTACAGTTTATGGAGACCACAGGGAAAGGTTTAAAAATGCAAAATTGCATTTAAAAAAAAAAAATCACTCCTTTAAGGGATTTATCACTATTTATTAAAATAAATAGTATCCTCTCTATTTTACATTTTTTCAGTGAAAATCATGTATTGTCCTATATTTAATTCACTGATCAAGCAGATGTTCATAAAACTCAGATTAAATTTGAGGGTTATTCTATTCTGTCATAAGCAGAGAAAACTGTAGAAAAAGTGAATTTTTCCAAGAAAATATATATCATTAACTGAACTCCATCCACTGTCATTGATCCAACTCCATGGGTTTTACTAGTGAATCAATGTTGTAGAAGATGACAGTGTTACCACGGTAACTATGGAGCCTCTGAATGTCCAAATGGGTCATATCTGATGACTATGAAAAGATGACAAACTGCATTTTACACCAATTATTTATATGGATTGATAGGATTAGTGGTTCAGAAGTTATTAAAGATTTTATATCGATAGGTGATTTTTGGTTGCTAGTAGCTGTTTGGGTCTTTATGGACAAAAAAGATGAACAATTCTAGTAAAATACAAAAGTAATATACTTTTTCATCAGAGTGGTGGTTAGATATACTCTATTACTAAGTTACATACAATATTTCTTTGGACTGGCTTTAGGTTTGATTACAAGATGCATTTAACGCAGCATCATTTATACCCAACAATGCTTTCGTAATGTTACGATAAATGTCACAACATTTATTGTCATCCTCAGCTGCATTCTCAATGTGGTTCAGGTCTGGACTGGTGTGGTCTACAATCCATGTGTTAAAATGATGCTTCATGCTCCGTGAACCACTCTTTGACAATCTGAACGTGATGAACCCTGGTATTGCTATCTTGGAATATTTCAGTGTCATCAGCATAGAATGAAATCCACTGATGTTCAGACCTGGTCGCTCAGTTTATTCAGGATCAGCTGATGTGATTTTATGGACACATAACATTGTGTACCTAGACCTAACCAATCAAAGCAACCCCAGATCATAACACTGCCCCCACAGGCTTGTGCTGTCAGCACTTAGGCATGATGGGTAATCACTTCATCACCCATCGCTCTGGAACAGGGTCAGTGTGGACTCATCAGACCTTTTTCCATTAAAACACAGTCCACTCTTTATGCTTTCTACAAACTGATGGTTGTCGTAGAAACAAGAAGCTTCTCTCTGCATCATTTAAAAGGTTAAAGAACTTGTTGCAGATGAAACGTATTAATCACTGCTATAATTATCCAGCAGATGGCTCATATCCATTTGCTTAAATAAATCCAGGTGGTGACATTTCAAGATGCTATTTAAGCTGCATAACAAGACAAACACACTGATTTCACACATTTGTGACGTAAAGTGTCGTAGCCAGTGAATGGGATTAATGCAAGTTCTCGATAAAGCCAATCAGAAGTGGTCAGAGTCATTTTCCTTAGTACCCCACCCCCTAAACGGGAGGCAAGGGATATTGTTTTTGGTTCGGTTTGTTTGTTAACACTCTAGTAGAACAGATCTGACTACATCCTGGAAAAAGTAGGTCAAAGTTTCAATTTTATTATATCTATTTTTTTTTCCTCCATTTACTTATAATGGACAAAATTTCACGTGTCTGTAGCAGCAAAACTATTGGTTGAATTCAAGCCAAATTGGGCTTAAAGATTCCCAGTGATCGAGCATAGATGTGGTTACATTTTGGGAAAAATAGTTCAAATTTTTTACAAATTCTTTAAATCTTTTTTTCAAATGTCTATAAGAACATCAATTTTGTTTCAATTTACTTCAAACTTGGCGGATCTATCTATCTATCTATCTATCTATCTATCTATCTATCTATCTATCTATCTATCTATCTATCTATCTATCTATCTTGTTGTGCCTGGAACCACTTGTTAGTTTTACAACAGTTTTCTTAAAAAATCTATTGAAACAAAGGCTGGTGAGTCACACTACCATTGTAAAGGCTGTGAAGAACCCATGTCCTGTATCATAGAAGAGACATTTCAGTGGTTTTTGCCAGGTTTTCACAGCTGTATGTTATTGTTAATTTCTGCTGCTTCCACAGAGACAGATATAGTAAATAACACTAATTTCTGCTTTTTACACATGGATGTATGGGGTTAACTAACTAAAGTGTACCAAGAACAGTTTGAAAATATCTGAGGATCTTTTTTTTTTTTTTTTTTTTTTGCCAGAAAATGTGTAATTTTAAATCTGTATTTTTTTTTTCTGCTTGTAATGCCTGTCAAGGTTTGGGCAACATTTCAACCATCAGTCACACACCAACACCAATACTAATTGTGCCAATCGATTTTTACTCCTTGAAAGAAGTGGATTAGTTCAAGGATGAGCATGTTTTCCAAAACATCCACCCATTTACAATAGCAGTGTGTTATTAGCAGTTAGTAAGGGAATCGAGTAATTTCAGTTTTTAGAAATTGAAGAAATTTCTGCATGCCATTGTAAATTTATAAAGGTCGAAAAATATTTAAGACTCATAAAAATTATTCGCAGAACCATCTAAAAAAAGATTATGCGATAGAGAATATGTGCTCTGACTTTGCCTTTTCCGTCGCTGTGTGCTGTAGGCTATTATCTGTCTAAAGAGACCTCAGTCTGCAGGAAATGTGACATCAAATTACCCACAATCCCTCTCTGCCCTCCCATCAACTTGGCAGTTTCACAGCCCCCCCAGAGTTGGATGATAATTTAGGTGTGGATTTCAAGTAAAATTGTGTGTGCTTGTGTGTAAATCTGCATGTGAGTGTGTGTGAGTGCAGAGAAAAGAGATAACCGGTGCTCGCAGGTTGAGAGACTGACATTTAATGGATTCGAAGTTTCTAAAGACAAAGATAGGTGACGTCCACAGCTTCAAACTTCTTCCTCCTGCTGTTTGATTTGCAGTGTCATTATACCCCAGTCTTGGTGAATTGGTGGTATCTGCAAACTCAAGCGTCTCATTAGCTCCTACACGAAATTCACCAACATTCCTTATTTAATATGTCAACTTTCCTAACAGTATTTGACAACATGTGGTGTAATATGTGCCTGCTTTGCAAGTCTAATTCTCCTTTGAATATTGCCTTAAGGCTTTCCCATCACATTCGGTCTCATCCACCAGACACCGAACCCTCCAAGGCTCTGCCAGAAGCCCTTACTAATGTCCTCTGGGACTTGTATCAGTATATTCCTGAAGTAAGTTTGGCTTGCTCTCTAGACTTAAATCTGGCCTCGTCTACCTTCCATCTGTGTGGTTTTGAGGTCCAGATGTGCTGATGAAGAGCAGTAATGAAGGACCGGCAAAGAGAGCAATATTAAAAGCTGCGTATGGCTTTTGTCACCAATTTTTCATCAAATCTGTAAAAGCCGAGTATCACGAATCCGTAAGTCGTTCCGTGATTACACACCTGAGTCTCTTGCCTCACGGTGAACAAGTGTACTCCACCATACACACTTCATTTGTTTACAAACAGAGCTGGTAGGTCACTTGGACATTTTCAGAAATTCGTCACAACGTGCATTGTGGGAAGCAGAGCTTTCTCTGTTTTTGATAAAACCTTCAACATTAATCTGAGCTTTTAGGAACATCTACATCATCAGTAAATTAAATATAAGAAAATGCCTGATTTTTTCACTGAAAGGGCTCATATTTATCTAAACCCACTTTTCTTAGTCTGTGGTTCATTTATTTGTGTATTTGGACCCTAATAG
>JAPQRP010000018.1:28977670-28992977 GCA_037367295.1 Apogon hyalosoma
GCTGTGGAGTTGAATGAATGAAGAATTCAGACCCAAGCAGAGCATTTACAGTTCATGGAGACCACAGGGAAATGTTTGAAAATGTATAAATCCATTTATAAAAGCAAAAATCACTCCTTTAAGTTCATAACATTATGTATAAAAACAAAACAAAAAAAAACACATGGTCAGCTGAATATAATGAATAACCTGAATGACCAGATTTGATGATTTTTCCTTCCCTGATGATTAAGAGATCATCCCTCTTGTACAAAACTGGTTCCAGGGAGGATGAGACATCATGCACAAGGCAGCAAAATATTGTGTGTGGCTTTTTTTTTTTTGCCAGGCAGTGTGTAACATAACAAATGCAGTCCTATTTCTTTATGGCTGTGCTCCCTTCAGGGCTTTACTTTCTAACCCTGATGTAGTGATGGAGGCTCAGACCTGCTCTCCTCTGCATAATCGACACCTCCAGCCACTTTCTGCTTGAAAAGTTTTCCTCAATTTCTCAGATTTTGTGCTCATCACTGCACTTCCAGACAGGTCTGGATATTAAAGAAAAAAAAGAAAGGTCCTCCATCACCCCTCGAGGGAGGTTCACAGACAACCATTGACCCGGTCTTGTGACCAAACACAGCCTTGAGACAAAATTCTGACAATGGCAGAAATCTAGTGAAGCTGCTACACCCTACTGCAAACTGGAAGTCGGCATGAGATGATGCACTGATCAATGCGACAAGTTCATGAAGCGAAAATACTTGTTTTTTTTTTTAGTTACAACCAGGTGCTCATTCTTGTATTACCCCCAAAATGGGAGGGTTGATTATACACTGTTGTCCATAAACAATTCAAAATCACACTAAAAAAAAAAAAAAAAAAAAAAAAAAACATACATACATACACACAGCAAGCATATACAGATGAATTACAGTATAAAAATAGTTTTAAAAAAAAAAAAAAAACAGTAAAAGGTTGATTTGTGAATAAAATTATAAAGTAACATAAAACCTGCATCATACTCAAATAAGTAGTGAATGATTGAGGAGATACCTAAATAAAATGAAATACAGGTAGAAAAATTACTGTTTGATGAGATTGTTTATGGCTTTGGGAACAACTGAGTTTCTGTATCTATTTTGGAATCATTTTCAGACACATTTCTCTTTTTATTCCTATTTATGCACATCAGTAACCGCCTTTGACCTGGAGCAGTGATTCAATATTCAAGAATGTTTATTGCCATTAAGTGTAAACACAATGAAATTCAGACAGGTAGTTCTCCACTAAACTTAAATACTCATAAAAATATATTAAAAAAAAAAAAAACTATAAGAATGTATACACCATATTAAAAAAAAAATATGTAAAAACTAGGGCTGTCAAAATTAACACATTAACGTAGATTAATCCATCATCATGATTAATCTGATTAAAAATTTTAATGCAATTAATCCATCTGCAATCCACTGTGCATGAACAAATGGGCAGTTGATCCAGTAGTGACAGGCAGCAGAACCAACCTATAAAGATGGAAGACGATAAACTGCACGCTGGCCTCTGGATGGAAATATGAGGACAGTAAAACCAAGACAGAACAGCTCTTTCAAGTTGTTTTGTTGAAACTGTTGAAGGTGTTTAATAAACCCGTTAAGTGCATATATATTCCTTCCTTTCTTGAGTCTGTTTGCTCATGCAAAATGAAACGCAATTAATATAGGTTAAAAATGAATATTTGATCATGATTAATCAAAATTAATCCACAGCAACCCTGTGATTAATAGGATTAAAAACACTAGTAAAAACAGTAAGTACAGTGGAATGCAATATATGCGCAAATGAATAGAAGCAGAGAAGTATGAAAGTGCAGCTCAGTCCTAGTTACACTAACTATTAAGAATAAATCACACTGTCACAATCGTTTCATGAGAAGAGGTAAAAAATATTACATTCCAATCGTATGGGTAACTGTAGTCGCTTTTCCATTGAACATCTGCGCAAAAATTTACCAATATTTACTAAATGTCGAAAAAACAGAAGTGCGTAATGTCGTTTTTTCCATTGACTCACAAATGCGATGATTTGTTTATCGCGAGATGACACGAGAAGTCATTCCATAAACATGGCGACGAATGTAAATATCGTGTTGATTTACAGATATATTCATTATTATTATTCTTATTATTATTATTTTTTTTTTAATATATTAACCTTCTATCCTGTACTACAAAAAAAAAAGATTCAGTTTCCTGGTTTGCCCACACATACCACGTCATGTTTCTTTTAAAACTCCTCTTCTTCACTTGTTGTAACACTCGTCAACATCCGTTTTTTTTTTTAATTCGCGTGACTCCAGTTGCGAAAAAAAGTATTTCCATTGCAGTTTTGCGTAATAAAGCATTTGCGCTACGCCCGAAAAACCACCTCTTGCCAGCATAAAAACTTTTCATCGATAAACGAGAGTTTGGGCAAAATTGTGGTTTTTCCATTAGGTAAATTTTTATGGGCAAGTTATATTCGCACAATTTGAGGGTCAATGGAAAAGCGACTAGCGTACACATACACACCACTCTTGTAACAGTGTTATCATTAGCATTATTGTGCAGTTCGACAGCAGAATGGGCACATTGTGCTTATGTATATTTACCTTCCTCAACCTGGTATTCAGTAAATGTAATCACTGCACAGTCTTCATACAAGTTAATTATTTCCATATCATAGCGTGCGTCTGCAGATAAAGTCGACTGAAATCTCACAGTCTCGCCCTCAGTCACCTCAACACTAAAGAAGACACTTGTTACGTTAATGTGACTGCTCTGGGGTCAGAGCTTAATGTAAACATTCATATTTTAATAAGGCTGAGGGCTACAGGGCTCCTTATAATTTAAAACATTATTTCACCGAGTTCTTCCTTCATCCAAAAGAAAGAGCGGTATTGAAAATTCAACATCCTTCTACGTGTCAATATTGAATGTAATCGCGTTGAAAATCTAATTGGGGTCTTGTGAATCGGGGCTGAATTGACTCAGGATATCAGCGGTAACCCCCAGGTCTACTACCCGCACTCGTCCATGTTTATATTTATGGGCAGAATAGCCAGACTAAAGCCTTTCAACCTCAGTGAGCATACACTGCTGTAACTTGCAGTAAAATAAAAAAAAAAAATAGTGTGTAGTCTTTCACTGGGGGGTTGTGTTTGTGCGACTAAAAAAGAAAAGAGACAAAGTTCAGCGCAATTCAATAGCCATCCTCGTACTAAAATGACCTTTAACATAAAAAAAATAATAAAAAGGACCAAAAAAGTCAAGTTCCTCCAGTCTGTCGCAATGAAGCAAACTCTAACTCACACTTTAAGTTCGGTGTCGTCTTCCTCTCTGCAGGTAAACACGAACTTTGGGCAACGAGGCAATTTTAGTGCAGGTAAGCTGGAACAATATGTGTGGAAAAGCAGACGCATACACCACACCGCGCTCTGTATAGGTGTATGCGTCACACACTGGAACACAATGCTCTTAGGTCAAAATAAATATAAAACCTTCTGTTTCCTGGTTTTAAATCCAAATTTGGACGAAAACTCAGTACATGCCATGTTCTGTAGTGGATCAACCCCCTGCCCGACAATAGCAAGTGTGCTGAAGTCAGCCACTATCGAACACAAATTTACTCTGCTTCCTGTTGTGCTTATTCTCCAGAAAACAGAGTAAGAGCAATGATGAAAAAAAACACAAACACAGCATGGCACGAGAACAACTATTAGATGCATCTGAAAGGCAACAGTACCTTAACTTTGGGCTCCCCCTATTTTAATAAAACCCAGAATACTACACCGATCAATGCAAAACCAACGTACAGGTGTGCTATAAAATATTTACCTCAAGATCTCTTTAGCCTCAGTTGGATCCACGGGCTCCTCTTACTTGGATTTTTCCATCCACGCACTGCACATAGTTTGACGTCCTCCTTTGACCCAGCACTGCCTTTTCCACCCCAAAAGGAATTCGAGATTCACAGCTTTAATTAGGGAAGTAAGAAAAACAATATCCACAGCAAAGAACATTCCTTTAAAAAATTAATAATCTGCAATCTGAAAAATAGTTGCGTCGTCTTGTTTTCACACAAGACACTTAACTAATGTGAAAAAGCAGGAACAATTACTGTCCTTGGCATCCAGAAGATAAAATGTTAAAGAAAAAGAAATCTGGCAGAGTACAGCCTGGATATTAACAATATTAATAGCATGTAAGTAAGCTATTGGATAGAAAGACCGAACGAACAGACAAGTATGTATTACCTATGGAAACGGTGTGTCTTTATATTTATATGTATATATGAACAATATTAACAGTATGTATATCTATGAAAACTATCTATAAAAACAGTAGCTTTATGAAAACTTTGTATATCTATAAAAACAGTGTGTATATCTATGAAAACGGTATCTTTATGAAAACAGTGTGTATATCTATGAAAGTATGTATATCTATGAACTCAAGTCTATATGAAAATAGTGCATGTATGTTTTGATAAATATTGAATAAATATTACATTATTATTTTAATATTGGTTCGACTTAAGTACCAGGATAAACTTACCAGTGTGTCTAATTCACTTCTGCAGTATTTTCTCTAATGAAATGTGACTTTGTTGACGTCTCGTTCAGCAGATAAGGCTCTAATGTTGCCTGATGTGTCTTACTCTTATCACAGTCGCTTCAGTGTTCGTGACGATGCGTCCGTGACAGTGTTTTTGTTTTTTTCTGACAAATCCCACCTGACTTCTGTCACTTCCCACACCACGGCTTAGTCCACCACTGACTCAGTCACTCCGGCGCTCTGTGTCGGCCACTGCTTTTGGCATTTTGTGTTGCGCTCGCGTCATTTATCACACGACTGTTTCAGCACGATACGGATCAGCAGGTGTGAAAGCATCCCTAAAATGATTCATACAGTGGGTGGAACCGACTTTATTTAGAGAGAGAGAGAGAAAAGGACACTGAGGATGAGAGCGCTTTGTTAGAGCCGAGCTTGGCATTGTAATTTAATGCTCTAACCACTGGCTCCACTTCACCGTGAAAATGTTTCATTCCATTTGTGAAACCTTTAGCAGACGTTGTTTTCTCAGCTCGCTGCCTTTCAACTCAGATATGAAGAGTCGGGTTTAGGGATCGTTATGGTTTGGATCATATTAGGCTCAAGCTGAAAAAAAATTATTAAATTGTCCAAAAAAAAAAAAAACAGACAGTAGGTACTTACCGACTGTCGCTGTTTAGCAGTTTGTATCCAGATCATAAAACAGTTGTGTGAAGTTTTAGGAAAGTCATCCTCTGTTACAGTAATGTCTGAAGCAGTGTTGTATAAAGGACTGGAAAGTACAGGTACAGGTACCCTGGCAACAAATGACTTTGGTACAAGTTCAAATCACCAACTGAAATGCAACTCAAGTTAAAGTCTTTAAGTATTTAGTATTTAACCCATAAAGACCCAAACATCTACTAAAACCATCTACTGATCTAAACCGTCTAATACCTGTTGATCCATTAATCCTATCAATCCATGTCAATAATTGGTGTGAAATGCAGTTTATCGTCTTTTCACGGTCATCAGATATGATCCATTCGGACGTTCAGAGGCTCCGTAGTTACCGCGGAAATGCCGTCATCTTCTACAACACCGATTCACCAGTAAAACCCGTGGAGCTGGATCAACGACACTGGATGGAGACGCTTGGATTATATTCAGCTATTGATGTCTTTGCTGAAAAACTCACTTTTTCTTCAGTTTGATAGAATAATCCTCCACTTTAATCTGAGCTTCTGTGGGTATCTACATGATCTGTGAATTAAATATGAGAAAATATTTGATTTTCACTGAAAATGTGCAAAATGCAGAGGATAATATTACATTTAATGGTGATAAATCGCTTAAGAAAGGTTAAATAGTGAGAAAAATTCATTTGGGAACTGACACACAAGTAACACTGGGTCTTTATGGGTTAAGGGCTGGAGAAAAAGAATTCTGAAAGAAAGGAATGGAAAAATACTTATTGTTTCACATTAAGTCTATTTTAGGTTTTTATGTATATATTTTTTTATTATTTGTCTTTGCTCCCCTGTATGAGTTCTGTTTGTTTTTTTTTTTTTTTACATATATATGATGTAAAATGCTAAGATAAAGCTGTCTGAAAATAATAAAAAGATAACTATAAAAAATAAATAAAAGAATGTGGATTTGCATCATCTTGTTGAAATGAAAACCACTTAACATCCGTATGTGTTGCTTTAAAGTCTTCATATATCATCTTTCAGCGTTAACGGTGCATCACAGAACAGGATCGTGACACAACCCCCTGTCCTGGTATCTGGACTCGAAGCCGTAAACAGTCAGGAAGGTCCTTTTCATCTCTGCTTTGAAGCACACAGTGTCCATTTCTACCAAAAAAATAAAAATAAAAAATCCCATCCCAGATGCCTCCCGACAAGGACAAGTACAGCTGTAACAGACATGCTGTGCTCTGTAAGGGAAATGCATATGGACTGGAAATAGCTTAACGTGAACTCGAACGGCTTCTGTCCATTGGAATTATTATTTTACACAGCAAGACGTACACAGCCTAATATGGAGAGAAATACGTGCACAGATCTCCTTTACAAACCTTACTCTCTGGCTCTTCGGGGACAACCATCACTCCGACATCTGTCCACTATTGCAATTATTACACTATGTTGTTCTTCCACCCAATCAATGTTTTTGTGCTCATTGAAACATGTTCAGAATGTTTGCAGCCCTGGAATTCTTCAACCCATAAAGATCCGGTGCTACTTTAGTTTTTCTCTATTTTCAACCTTTTTAAGTGACTTATCACCATTTATTGTAATTTCATCTTCTTGACTTTGCGTTTTTTTTTTTCTGTGAAATTCAGTTGTCTTCTTATATTTAATTCACTGATCATGTAGATGTTCACTGAAGCCCCGATTAAAGTTGAGGGTTATTATAGCAGAAACGCAGGAAACTGAAGAAAAAGTGACCTTTTCAGCAAATATATCATTAACTGAGCATAAACCAAGCATTTCCATCCGCTGTCATTGCTGGCGAATCGATGTAGCAGAAGATGACGGTGTTGCCACGGTAACTACGGAGCCTCAGAACGTCCAAATGGGTCATATCTGATGATCATGAAAAGACGACAAACTGTATTTTACACCAATTATTTACATGGATTGATAGGATTTGTGGTTCAACAGGTATTAAACAGTTTAGATCAGTAGATGTTTGGGTCTTTATGGGCTAAGTACAGTAAATACTATCAGTGATTAAATGCGCTAAATGTTACATAATTTGACCCGTAAAGACCCAACGCTACTTTGGTGGCAATTCCTAAATATATTTTTCTCTCTAACCTATCTTAAGTGATTTATCACCATTTATTATATTATCCTCTGTATTTAGTGTTTTTTCAGTGTAAATTAGGTATTTTCTTAAATCCAAAGGTCATTAAATCAGAAACAGAGAAAACTGAAGGAAAAGTGACATTTTCAGCAAAGATATCAATAACTGAACACAGAAACATATGCTTCCATCCACTATCATTATCAAACTCCATGGTTTTACTGGTGAATCAAAGTTGTAGAAGATGGTGTTTCCATGGTAACAACGGAGCCTCTGAGCGTCCAAATGGGTCATATGTGACGACCATGAAAAGACGACAAACTGTATTTTACACCAATTATTTACATGGATTGACAGGATTTGTGGTTCAACAGGTATTAAACAGTTTAGATAAGTAGATGATTTTGGTCACCAGTAGCTTTTTGGGTGTTTATGGGTTAATGTCGAAATGATGATAAAATTAAGACTAGTTAGTGAATAAAGCACATGCTAAATTATTGGACTGAAGGCTGATCTGCAAGAACATGGCTGTCAAACTCATTTCAGTTCCGGGGCTAGATACATAAAATAACACAACAACCTATAAATGATGTCAACTCCAAACTATTCTCTAGGTTTTACAGTAAATTAAAAAAAAAAAAAAAAAAAAAAAAAAAAAGTAAAATTACATTATGAAAAAGTTTACGTCTACAAACTCGTACTTGTACTTGTTTATTGAGAAAAATAAGCACAATTTTAAATATATTATGCTCTAACGTATCATTTACACCTCACAGATCACAGTGGCTCTACAAATCCATAAAACCCTATTAAATAAATTACATCAGTAGCTGGTTTTGGTCGACGGTGGATGTTTGGGTCTTTATGGGCTAAACATATCAATCATTTTTGTCAGATTCGTCGACAACCTCAAGATTTCCAGCCCGTCTTTGCTCCTAAAGGAGCTAAAATCTTCCCGGATGCAGCTTCTGCACCAAATCATAATTGTAATCTCCTGCTCAAACCAACCGTTTCAAATAAAACTGTTATTTCATTATTTTAACTCATTACTAGCCTTAAATTGCCCTTGTCTCAACTCATTACAGCCCCCAATGACAGGAATGAAACTGACCAGCAAAACAACTGAGAACACACAATAAATACCGTCTACAGTTCAATACAATGTACTGTAAAAACTTTAACATCCATATATGGCTTTATTGAAAAACCACAGCTCTGTATGACTTGATTTCCTATTCTGCGCTGCAATTGTACACTACTATGGTCTGATTTTATAATTCTATAATCGTATTGTCATTTTATTTTATTTAGTTTCATTTGTTTATTTTATTTACTATTTCTATTTATCTAGAGCATGGGTCGGCAGCCTTCGCCATCTAAAGAGCCATTTTAGGACAGAAATAGAAAAAAAAACAAAACAAAAAAACACATGTCTGGAGCCAAAAGATATCCTTGTGTTTTACCAGAATCAAAGTTTCAGTGCATTTACAGAACTACAAATAAATGACAGAACTAAAATCAAGAAAACGGTGAAATTTGTTGTGTTGAGTATATAGATAAATACCTTCAGTGTCATAAAATAAAAACAACTACTACCACTACATTTTGATTAATTTGTAGTGTAATTACATTTTTACAGCTGCATAAGATGAGAATAACTTTATGGTTGCAAATATAATAGCAAAATGTGTTATTCAAAAAAAAAAAAAAAAAAAAGTGTTTCTATGGTTTTTGACAAAGCCACATGGAGCCACTTGAAAAGGGCTCAAGAGCCAAATGTGGCCCAGGAGCCACAGGTTGCCCACCCCTGATTTAGAAAATCCTCAATTTTATGGTAATGAGGCTACTTTTAGGTATGCATTTTCTGTTTGTGTGGTTTTGTATTTTTCTGCCAAGACTGGGGTAATGTTATTTCTTTGTTCATTTGCTAAACAAAAATAAAGGAAAAAAAAAAACCTACTTTAAAAATCACTGCTGTCTTTTTTAATATCGGCTGTTGTAGCAACAGATATAAACGACATCGATGTCATTTAATGGATGTGGTCAATCATAACCAGGTAAAAATGACAGCATTTAAAGAGAACAAAACACATCCAACCAAGCTTTTTATCCAACCACTTCTCGATTAAGACATTTTTTTTTTTTGTTTAAGCTTCAAGTAATTTGTGCTCGTAGACACATTACACGCTGGCTTTTTGTCCGACTTTATCCACTACCTATTCTGTCAAGCCTCTAAATAACAGGAAAAGGCATTTACAAAGGAAAGGACAAGAAAATAGGCACTGAAGCCATTTAAGTTGAAAAAAAAAAAGAACATTTTCATGCTGAAAAATCACGTATTTAATTTAGCGGATGAAAGTTTCACAAAAGGGGTTGAATGTGTTCACTACACTGCTTTATTTGTCTGCATGAAACAGCGCTTTAGATCCTTTAATAGTAAAAGAGTGCATGGCCTATGAGGCATTAAAAAAAAAAAAAAAACACTCACTAAATGATATTCGATTTTATATAGAGTATTTTAGGTTGTGGGTCCAGATTGTTAAGGCAATATTGATCATTAAAAAGATGGTGTGTGTAAAAGACGGCATTATGCCCTTTATATGGGGCCTGTCACAAGCAATATATTTTGGCCATAACGGAGCAAATAGTGCTATTTCAGTCCAAGACACTTACGTCGCAGAACTGACCATTTATAGTAAATGTTTACGATTATATTTGGCAGAAAATGGTTCTGTTGTTTAAGTGAGCTTTCAGTGAGTCCGAGCAGTGACTAGGATTCGGCTGAAAGAGCTTATCCGCGTAATAAACATACTGTAAGTGAGCATAAAAGCATCATTACAGCAACAATAACATAAAAAACCACATAAGGAGGAGGTTGAATAGCAACAAGCCCAGATGGCAAGAGAAGGTCGGAATGGCAGCGATAGTAGCTTTAAATGTCTGCAGCGAACACCTGCTTGAATGGGACTGGCTGTTGTTTGTCATACATTACATGCATCTGATACTGACTCCCAGACTGTGAACAGATACGCACATAATCACCAGAATCAATGAGCTGATCAATTAACAACAAGGGCACATCCATTAGCGAAACCCAGCCTCAACAATGCATTTAACCCATAAAGACCCAGTGGTACTTTGACGGCAGTTCCCGAATGAATTTTTCTCTCGCTTTAACATTTCTTAAGTCATTTATCTCCGTTGTTTTTACAATAAAAGTCAGATACTTTCCTATGTTTAACTTACGCATCATGTGCAGCTGCGGAAAAATTATTAGACCATCAAAAACAATGGTTATGCAATCAAGACTCATTTGGAATCCGCCTTAAAACTCACGTCAGAATGATGTATTCCATGAAAGTATACGTGTCACTCGCTTGAAAGACGTTTATTCTGCTTTTCTTGTTCGTGTTTCCAATAATCGGGCACCTTTCGACGAGACGTGCAGCGACCTGTCAATCAACTGGGGTGGCACTGGCACCTGAGGTGTCCAATCAGGTTCCAGAGGGGGCCAGCGCTAGTTAACTTTCCTCAGAATGACCCGCCCTACTCTGCCTCTGATTGGCTTATCAGTCCTCATGCCTACAGTTAACCAATCTAATCAGTGAAGACACCGAGTACTAGCCAATTAGAGGCAGAGTAGGGCGGGTCATGGCTTTACCATTCTAAGGGAAAGAATGAGCAATTTGGCTCAGATACTACTGAATGGTGCGCATCAAAGGGATCTAGAAGTGGATATATGCAATGCTGATTGAAAAATAAGTGGGTATATGACGTATACCCTGGACTGCACTGCATGCAACTAAAATAGACAAGAAAAGAAAACATGGAATGCCTAAAAGCACTGTTTTTGTCAGTACAATGCCATAGAAATTGATGTAAGAACTGAAGTGATTTTGGTTATTATCAAGAAAACATGGAAAATGGCTAGATATCAGCTCTGAGATTAAACTATGAGCTATTTTTGTTCTCATATTTGTCCAAACAAATGTACCTTTAGTTGTACCAGGCATGAAAATGAACAAGAAATTGAAGAAAACAAGGGTGGGCTAATATTTTTTTTCCACGACTGTAGATGTTCATAAAAGCTCCAATTAAAGTTGGGGGTTATTATATCAGAAATAGAGAAAACTGACAAAAAAGTGACTTTCAGCAAATATATCAACAACTGAACATAAACCAAGTGTGCCCATCCACTGTCATTGATCGAACTCCATGGGTTTTACTGGTGAGTCAATGTTGTAAAAGATGATTGTGTTTCCACGGTAACTATGGAGCCTCTGAACGTCCAAATGGGTCATATCTGACGACCATGAAAAGACGACAAACTGTATTTTACACCAGTTATTTACACATATTTGGTCCGCGGGCTGTATGTTTAACACCCCTGTGCTCGAGACGTAATCAGATTTTTTAAATACACATGGAATGAATCCACATACAGATTCAAGTGCAGAAAAAACAACCCACACAGCAACATGATCAACTGAATGCCCAGTATGGATCATGCAGAAGCCACGAATACAGAGTTCATGTCCGTAGCGTCACACTGTAAAGAGGACAAGCGAATGCAGTTAAAGTGAACACACTGTATTTACAAAAACAACCACAGTCCAAACACAAACGCCTCTAGCAATGAGCAGAAATCAAGCAGCATCCTCCAGGGCAGAAAAGGAAGGAAATGATTAAGTGTCAAAACCTGCAGTACCTTCACTGGCCACTGGGGAGTGTGTGTCAAAACCATCCATCCGACGGAAAAAAGCAGAACAGATGATTGAAAGACGACAACCCTTAAAGCTTCAGGAAAACAAGCGGCACTGCAATATTCACTCCTCAATCAAATAAAAAAAAGAATTAAATAAAAAAAAGAATTAAACAAAAACACGGGCAGCAGCATTTCTGTTTCCGCTGAGTGGGGGGCTCATTAAGACAGTTTGGGTTTTTATGCTTTTATTAAATGGATGAACGTTTAGTTTTACATGTGAATACATTATTATTGTTATTTTTCAGCTGACAGGTCAAGTCAATCTGTGAGAAAAGTGTGAAGCTCTTCACATTCACTTCAGTAGCTGGGTTTCACTCAGTATACATGACACATTTGAACTGAATTTTAAGGAAATCGGTAAAAGAAAATGCTAAATACCCTGAAGGTAAAGGGAGGCAAGGGGTATTGTTTTTGTTTCGGTTTATTTGTTTGTTTGTTTGATTGTTAACACTTTAGCAGCAAAACTATTGGTTGAATTCATACCAAATTTGGTTTATAGATTCTCAGTGACCCTGAATAGATCTGATTACATTTTTGGAAAAGTAGGTCAAAGTTCAAATTTTTTATTAATTTTTAAAATCTTTTTTCTTCTCCCATTTACTTATAATGGGCGAAATTTTTAACGTCCACAAAAACATAAATTTTCTTTCAATTTACTTCAAACTTGGCACATATGTAGAGGCAATTGATATGCTGACATCAGCACATGCATAGACATGGTGAAATCAGCTGGATCGATGCCAAAATATGCAAGGGGCGGGGTTTGTTATGCCTAGAACCATTTGTTTATGTTTGTTTCCAACCACTGGGATACTTTTCATCATGGTTTAAAAAATTTCCCATCGTACTAAATGTAGTATTCCATCAATCCATCTATCGTCTTCTGCTTATACGGGGCCGTGGAGGCAACAGTCTAAGCAGGTATGTCCAGACCTCCCTCTCCCCAGACTCCTCCCCTAGCTCCTCCAGGGGGGGATCCCCAGGCCAGCCCAGAGACATACTCCCTCCAGCATGTCCTAAGTCTTCCCCGAGGCCTTCTCCCAGCGGGACATGCCTGGAACACCTCCAGGCAGGTGTCCAGGAGGCATCCTAAACAGATGCCCACGTCACCTCAGCTGGCCCCTCTGGATGTGGAGGAGCACCGGCTGTAACCCTAACCCTAACCCATAAAGACCCAAACAGCCACCAGCGACCAAAACCATCCACTGACCTAAAATGTTTAATAACTTACGAACCATTAATCTTATCAGTCCAGGTAAATAATCAGTGCAAAATGCAGTTTGTCGTCTTTTCATGGTCATCAGATATGACCCATTTGGGCGTTTAGAGGCTCCATGGTTACCATGGAAACACCATCTTCTACAACACTGATTCACTAGTAAAACCCATGGAGTTGGATCAGTGACAGTGGATGGAGATCCTTGGTTTATGTTCCGTTATTGATATATTTGCTGAAAAAAATCCACTTTTTCTTCAGTTCTCCATTTCTGATATAATAACCTTCAACTTTACTCTGAGCTTTGTTGAACATCTACATGATCACTAAATTAAATATGGGAAAATACATGATTTGTAATGAAAAAACTCAATAAAGAAGCTATTAGAAAAAATGGTTAAATATCACATAAAGGTTAAATATACAGAAAAATTAATTTGGAAACCTCTGCAAAAGTACCACTGGGTCTTTATAGGTTAATATACACACTGAGCTGAACTGTGTTAGGCATAATTAGAAGTACGAGATATTTTGGTAAAAACCTGGTTGGCTGACAGCTTTTCCCTCCAAACCAAACTGAACCCCTCATATGCATCAAATACTTTTCTTCCATGATTTGTCAAAGCTTTTATCTAACGTTTGTGTGCAGCTCTTCATACATGGCGGTGTTTCGTTGCTGCTTTCACTCTCTTGTGGAATTTCTCTGTTTATTCAGACAAAATTGCAGTCACCTCATTTTTCCACGCATGCTGACACTCGCAATTATTCACTAAACCTGTTTACAATGCACTTATTCACACTTATCTTTTTATCCACACGCCAGCATTTCCACGTCTCCTAAGCATTCAAACTTTTTTGCAATATTTCAAGGTTTTTTCAAGTCGTTTTAAGCTTAAATTGAAAATAAATTCCATTGTATAGGAACACGCATGAAGACTTGAACTCTTTTTTTTTTTTTTAACTTTATTGCCATCTTTTTTGCATCAGGTCACATACAGCAGGTTACCAAGGAAAGCACTGATACTGTTGACAGATTACAGGTCCCAGAGCCTGGCACTTTAGACATGAGACAAATTATTTAGCAAGGTTAAAGGTTATGGTTCCACCATGTTACACATAGTTTAACCTATAAAGAACCAAATATACACCAGTGTGCAAAAGAATCTACTGATCTAAAATGTTTAATAAGGTTAGAGCTGTTAATCATGTAAATATTGGTGTAAAATACAGTTTGTCATCTTTTCATGGTCATTAGATATGACCCATTTGGACGTTCAGAGGCTCCGTTATGAACATGGAAACACCATCATCTTCTACAACATTGATTCACCAGTAAAACCCATGGAGTTAGATCAGTAACAGTGGATGGCGACACTTTGTTTATGTTCAGTTAATGTTAGATTTTACTGATAAAGTCACTTTTTCTCAAGTGTTTTCCTGTTTTTGATATGATAACCCTCAAATGTAATCTCAGCATGATGATTAAAGTACATGATCAGTAAAATAAATATAGGAAAATACCAGATTTTTGCTGAAATAAATGCACAGTGGAGAGGATAATATTGTGATAAAATAGTGCTAAATCACATAAGAAAGGATTAAAGAGAGAAAAATTAATATGCAAAGTCTCACAGATGTAGCACTGGGTCTTTACGGGTTAAGCAAAATTTAGGCAGCGAAGGTATAAGCATCTTAGCCCAAATATTCAGTGATTGGGGTCCATCTTTTCAGAAAAACAGGCACTTTTAGTTGTAAATGAGCTTTCATGTACTCCATCATGTGGACATGTTTTACTTTCTGCAACCAGTGAATTATCATAGGAAGTTCAGGCTTCAGCCAGTTAACACTAATCAATTTCCTTGCAATCATCAGTAAAACATGCAGTATACAGTAGTGCTCATAAGTTTACATACCCTGACTGAATGCACATGGGACGGTCTTGGATGTTCCAACATGACAATG
>JAPQRP010000018.1:28993077-29005242 GCA_037367295.1 Apogon hyalosoma
AGGGGCGGGGCCAATACAGAGGATGAAGAACTAGGGTATGTAAACTTATGATCAGGGTCATTTGGATAGTTTCTGGTATAGGAATTTACTGGGGTAGGGTATTTACTCGAACCTCAATTGTTTCGTGTCAGTGATTCAAAGTCCATCTGAATTTCTTCCTCCGCAAAAACACTCAAAAGAGCCTGGACCTCGTCGTCCGCCCACTTGTAGTAGCTTCTCTTTTGGTCCATTTTCTGAATTATCAAAATACAAAGCTTGTGGAAATGAAATAAAGAATTAACAAAATTGTGGCGGGTGAACGGAATGCGCAAACGCTGCGAGTGTAGTCCACCAATCAGCGCTCTCTGGCACACAGCCCCGCCCCTAAGAATTCCTGGTAATCTGAAAAGTACTACTTTCCTACCAGGAACTTCTTCGGGGAAAGTTTCAGGGTGAGGGAAAGATTTTTACCCGGGCAATTAAGATGGAAATGCTTTTCAAAGTTCAGGATAATGTTCAAAGTTCCTGCAGTGAAAAAGGGACGAATGATATAAAAGGAGCCAATACAGAGGATGAAGAACTAGGGTATGTAAACTTATGATCAGGGTCATTTGGATAGTTTATGTTGTCAGTATATTACAAAAAGAGCAAACACATTTGTTTGATAATAAATGGCTTCACCAAACCACTAACCACGATTGAAAGAAAAGTTTTGTATTATCATTCATATTCTCTGAAAAATGGGCAAAGAATCATAAATTCTGCTGGGGTATGTAAACTTATGAGCACAGCTGTATAACATTGTTCTGTAGTAAACAGGTGATTAAGAAACACATCTAATGAAAACAGCAAGGGGTCCATGGGAAGAAGTTTTTTTCCTGGGCCTCTGCTCTCCTGGACGGTCACTCATATTGCTGCACGCCAAAAGTAAAATATCTCATATGTAAATAAAGATGCGTGCCAAGACTGTTACAATATGGACTGATTTATCTTTTCATATCAAATAGTAACCCAGCATCAACAAAGTGTGCAACTGCTACTTCGTGGATAAATTGTTCATTAAGGGAAAGAGCTGGGGAATCCAAAAGAAGACACATGCAGAACAGGAAATAAGAGGCAATGATGTATTTTGGCCCAATTCCATGGTAATAAATTGGTCTGTTAAAACAAGCCGGTGCCTTGGGCCTTCACTTCGTCCTACAGATCTTCCACTGTGATTCACTTTCACTGAAGGCAAGAAAGAGTTTTAATTTTTTAGCCTTGCAACCTGTAATTTTAACACAGTGAAGCTTTGTGTGGATGAGAATTTCTCATCAGACCATAAGTGCTCCTGACCTGCTCCCATTTAACTGGAGTGTTTGGTTAGAGGGTAGTGCCTGGGGAAGCTCGCACAATATAATCATCGCATCTTTCGAACAACGGCGATCTCTCCGGTGCTGTATTTAGCACTTTACAGCATTCAAATTACTCTAACTCCTGAACTCCTTTGCTCTATCCACGAAATTCAAATGGCATCAAAAAGCTGAGATACTGAGCTTTCCGACACTATATAACACTTTACGGCAGCAATGTGGGACTGTATTAAAAGTAGAAAGGAACTGTTTCAGAGACTTCCATACAGGCAAAAAAAAAAAAACACCTGGAAATAATAACAATGATATTATTATTAATAACAACAAAAAAATAACAAGCCATAATATGGATACAGAATGTTCAACACCAAAAAGCATGTTTGAGCAGGTATGAAGTAGTTGAAAGTTCATAAGTTTAATCTCAAAAACTTTCATTATGGACATTTACAGTTGATTCTAATAAATATGCTAAAAACTTCAAGTTCGTTTTTTTCCTTTTTTACAAAAACACACTGTTTTAACCCATTAAAAACCCAGTGGTACTTCGGTGGCAGCTCCTTAATGAAGTTTTCTCTCTATTTAACCTTGTATTATGTTGTTAGGAAGTGAAACGATAGACTGTTTTGTGGAGAAGGGGTGGGATTAAATAATCTCTACTTCCTCCCACTCCTTTTCGAATATGCGAATGAAGACATACTTTGTTTTCATGTATGTTTTTGTTTGTTTGTTTGCTTTCTTATCAGTTTCTTTTGCAAGGACTAAGTAGGATTATTGTGTTTTGTTGCACATTTGAAATAAACTAAACTAAACCTTTCTTAAGTGATTTAGTCTAATATTATCTTCTGTAATTTGGCATTTTTTTCAGTGAAAATCTGGTGTTTTCCTGCATTTATTCCATTGATCATGTAGATGTTTATTAAAGCACAAAGCCGGCAGCAGCAGACTACAGAATCCACACCAGTGGCTCCATATGCGCCCACGGTCTCTCCTGTGGCGGGGGGATTTAACAACGACCGCTGCATCACCATCCCTTTGGTTCTGGAATGCAGGTCCGTTGTGTAAAAGTCCAGCCCGTCTCACCTCTGTTCCGCCTTTTGCTTGGCTGTGGAAATCAATCAATGGTGGAAAAAAGGCGGGATCGCCATCTCGCCTTTTTTCCAGGATCTCTATGTAAAAGTGGCTAGTGTAGAAGATGATAGTGTTTCCACGGTAACTACGGAGCCTCTGAACGTCCAAATGGGTCATATCTGATGACCATGAAAAGACGACAAACTGCATTTTACCAGAAATATGTCAACATATTGATAGACTCAGTGGATTAGATGTTATTGAACATTTTAGATCAGTAGATTTTGGTCACCCGAAGCTGTTTGGATCTTCAAGGGTTAAGCATTTATTATTTATAATAATGATAATTAATGGCCAGATATTTAAAGTTAAATTCTTCTTGAAAGTAAAAGCGCAAACTGGCAAAAGACCCATTTTCTGACACTTTTACTGCAAAGAAAGCATGAGGACACCTAGGTGGCCTGTTATAATGGCAGTCTTAAAAGGGTTAAGTAGAGCATTAAAGTTCATCTGTTTGAGTGGATTTGCATGTTTCTCCACTTTCAAGCATGAGGTCTCAGGCATAAACAGCAGTGGGAGTCCATTCATGTTTTCCAGTGTTCCAGTCTCAGGATATCTCTGCTGCTATGCGACGCTGCCAGCCTAGGCTTTCCTGCGATAGCATCTGTTCATGCTCCGTAACCAAGGGAGCTTCAAGGCACTGAAGATGTAGATAAAGAATGTCGCCTAGTGATGATGGTGGCGGTGGCTACACACACACACACGTTTTAAGCGCACACATACGCATCACATTCAAAGAAACAATTGAAACGATGTCCACGTCATCCAAGCATGACGAGTCTGACAGGTAATCTTGGGAAAGCAAAGAAAAGGACATTCAATGCGGCTCTACCTTCAGTCTGTGTGTGTGTATAAATATGAAGATGGAATGGATTTGGTCATGTAGGTATCTGGAAGGCTCAGACGCTAAATCAGGGGAGATCTAGCAAACTGGGCTGCAACCTGAGATGAAAACCAAGCAGGAGAAAGAACGGTCTGGAAACGCAGGTATGTGTTGGATGGTTCAGGTTTTATATCAGTAATACTGATTTGTAGTCATAGAAATTCCAACCCAAATTGGCAGTTTGTCCTTTCCTCAGTTCTCTCTTACGTCAAAAACAGATATTATTTAATCTTTTCCCGACCAGGCAGTAGAAGCTGAAGTCAATACAGCGGTGCCACTCTACATGAAATATTCTGTGTAATGTGTCCTCTGCGGGGGCCCATCTTCTACATCATTAGACAGACAGAATGTGGCGTTGCTACAACGAATCGACTTCAGTGGGCTGACTGTTGCAACCGTGCCAACAAAAACTCTAATTTACATGCTTAGGAAATGATTGAATGAGCAAATGTTTTTCACAGATGACAACACATCAGCAACAAAAGCACATGCCCAAAGCAAATTAACAACATAAGACAACCAAAAAAGAAATGTATACTATTACACAAAAGAAACCGTTAATTACAAATCTGAAAATGAGTGTGAAGACGTAAACATTTGTCCCACAAGTTGTTAAAATTGTTGAATAAACATGTTAAGTGCATGTATGTTCCCTTCTTTATTGAGTCTGTTAGCTCATGCAAAATAAAACGCAATTAATGTCGATGAAAAATTAATTGTATTTAATCGTGATTAATCGAAATTAATCCACAGCAACCCTGTGATTAATCTGATTAAAAATGTTAATCGTTTGTATATACAGAGTCAACCAAAATAATGTATATACACACACATCAGAAAAAGAAAAAGTTACATAAATATTTCAAGATCAAATTTATTCAGACATCACGACATTAATACAAGTTACCTTTGGCCTCTACAGTTACCAGAGGTGCTCAAAGTGGTGCCACTGGCCTCCAAACATTTATGTGTACGGCCAACTACTGCTTGGGCAACGCTGGCCAAAGTGTTCTCCTGATGTAACACCTGCAGACTTTTACCTATGGGGGACCCTAAAGGATGTTGTGTATCGCAGGAAACCGACTACATTGGCGGCCCTTAGACAAGAAATTGAAAATGCATGTGCAG
This sequence comes from Apogon hyalosoma, assembly GCA_037367295.1. Taxonomy (NCBI): domain Eukaryota; kingdom Metazoa; phylum Chordata; class Actinopteri; order Kurtiformes; family Apogonidae; genus Apogon; species Apogon hyalosoma. The sequence continues at coordinate 28,997,548 of JAPQRP010000018.1, forward strand.
CGATCCCATTGGACACTTTGGCCAACGTTACCCCGGCAGTAGTTGGCTGTACACAAATGTCTGGAGGCCAATGGTAACACTTTGAGCACCTCTGGTAACTGTAGAGGTCAAAGGTAACTTGTATTAATGTCGTAGATAGAACGATAGAACGAACGAACGATAGAATCAGTCAATCAATATAATAATTATCACTGATAATCCACTACATATGTACTAAATATAAACACAATATACATTTGGCTATAATTTATAATTATATACAATTTTTTCCCCATTTTTAAAATTATTTATAGTATGTATGATTATGTACATATGATCTCAGTTATGTTTGTTTGGGGTTTTAGTTTTGTTTTTTTAATACAACCCACACCTGTATTAGTTTATATATCGTCCTGAGACTCAAGAAAGTAAAAGCTTTGGTGTTTTTTGTTTTTTTTGTCTTGACTGGAAACAGATACACTTTTTATTTTTATTTTTTTAAATCGAATGTCCTTTTCTTCCCCAAGTAATACCGTGTCCTACAGAGGATACAAATGCGTCGCTGGGTCTCAGGAGAATCAATAGAATATTTAAAATATATAATATGTACATGTGTTCCACTACATATTAGCCAAACCATCCACCTTCTTCTTCCCTATAATGAAGCAGAATGAAGTCTTTTACTGCCCTCAACACTACTTAAACCAAACCAGCCGTGCATAAACGGACACACAAGCCACAGCCCACCATGCATCCACCCCCTCACGCAGCACAATCACATACACAAAGGAAGCTAAACATCAACTAATCAGTGTACAGAGTCCATTTAGTTGGGAGAGCAGAGGAATATGCAACATCTATTCATTTTCCCCACTAAAACGAGCCAAGGAGAGGCCTGAGCCAGATACAATAACATGAAAACATCCAAATGAACAGTTGGTTTCCTGCCTCCCAGCACACACCTCTCACTGGGCGCAATCCCATGTTACTCCACTCAACTTGGCTGGAAAACAAAAACAGCTCACATGCAAGCCCGGGGTTTGACACCACACCAGGTTCCACACAATGTGAAGTCGTGCACACACCTGAGCAAGGAAGGGCAGCTTGTTTAGGAGCTGATAAGACTACAAAAAAAACAACAATTTGTCAATTAGCTGTGACTGGCATGGCAAAAACAAAAGGTGTGTGCTCCAAAAAGATGTTTACATTCATGTCCCTGTCTGCATTTGTGGATTTTTGGGTAATTTTTTTTTTTTTTTTTTACATGAAAACCAAGTCACATATATTTCCATCTGTGCGCACAGATCTCCCCATGTGCAAAACTGCAGCTTTCTGGAGTCTTAAATTGTATTGTTTTGCAGGAAATCTTTAATAATTTCCCCACAGTCCAGCAAGTAATCAGGAGGCGGCTGGAAGTGAATACAGAACAGGCCTGAAATCATTATCTGCACACAGCTAGTCTTCCCTTCAAACAAAAACCTACCCCTCGCATCCCAGAATATCAAGGTGTCACCATGACAACGTGCGCCCGACGGACCCCGTCATTGGCTGGATTAGCAGGGATCAGTGTTTGCTGCTGGTCTGATTGAATTCAGCTGGGTTTACTGATACATTCTGTTGTCTTTGGTGAACAGTGGTTTGTACAGTGTCAGACACACATAATCCTGTACTTTGGGATGGATTAGCCTAAATCAATAATGACCCCACACTGCGAGCGCTATCTACCCCACAGAGCAGTCTGTAGGTGTATATACACCGAGGTGCGGCTTTGAAATCACAGACGAGAATGAGCTTAAATACAAATCTGTGGGTTATTTGGGAGCAAATCAGGTTACTGAGTGGAAGCAGTCACATTCTGTCACACTGATTAAAGTCTTCCAACTGATTTTTATTCATCTTAACTTCAAACATTATAGCTCCAAGACGGATTAAAGTGTCTGAGTTAACCCCAAAAGACCTAAACAGCCGACGGCAAACGCAAACATCTGCTGATACAAAACGCCTTATACATTTTCAACCACTAATTCTATCGATACATGTAAATATTTCATGTAAAATGCAGTTTTGATCTGGATTGTCTTTTTTTTTGGACGTTCAGAGGCTCCGTAGTGAACGTGGAAACACCGTCATCTTGCGCAGCATTGATTCACCAGTAAAACTCATGGAGTTGGACCAATCACAGCAGTTGTAGACACTTGTTTTTAGCGACGTTAACGATATATTTGGCTGAAAATGGCACTTTTTTCAGTAAATTAAATATTGAAAAATACCAGGTTTTTACTAAAAAAATACAAAACACAGATATTGTTACAGTAAATGGTGATAAATTAGGTTTATTCAGTCATCATCCATAATCCAGAAAATACACATAATGAGGCTGATTAAGTAAACTGACTGAATTATGTTGAGACTGAATAGGCTTAGACAGAATCTAAATGCTCATATATGCCTCTATGAAAATCTAAATCAGTTAAACAGCAAAAAATCATTCCTGCTTGTATCCCTTGAAATATCTTTCCAAACCAATGTTTTGAAAACCATTAATGAATTGCACATCTTTACATTTTTATTCGTCATTCCATAATTTAACCCCAATCACAGAAATAGATCCTTTTAGACAAATAATGGCTTTTTGTATAGTAAACATACTCTGAAATCATACCTGTTTTTTTGTATCGAAAAGAACTTTTGAACACATTCTGGGAGTGACCTTTGTTTGGCTCGGAACATTATTTACATAGATTTGTAATAAAACAAGTAACTGAATTTAAGTTAAATTTAGGTTTAGGTTAAAAGTAGTGGGAAATTTCAGTTACAACGTGTAGTTGTAGGTCTTTAAGTGTTAAACATTTCCTGTTTCGGTTCAACGCAGTGAGAAGCTGATGAAACAAAATGAGGACTAATGAATGAACTTGCCAATCATGACGACTGCTCTTGCAATTGAGGAGAATTAGCCCCTGAAATATTAAGTATGTTAGAGGAACTGCTTCGTCTCCCTGCTCGGGCCCTGCGGTCCTCTGAGTAGCTGCTAGTTGGACCTCCCTGTGGACTGAGAACATGAGCAGACTGTGCTTTTGCGGTCTCACACTGTGGAATAATATCCCTCTGGGTTACATGTCAGTGAACTCTCTGGGGATCTTTTTACCCTGCACTCGGAAGGCGAAAAGGGTCTTGTTTTCACTCATATTCAGCCAGGAAACTTTTCAAAGTTTGCAGCTAAATGCCAATTTTAATGACTTCAAAGTTTTTTTGTAACTGGTCTGCAGTTCCGCATTAATCATCCTGAGCTGGAATTTCACCCATAATGCTCAGCTTCCCTGGTGGGTCAGTGAATCAGCCACTGATGCCCCATCCACACTACTGCCAAATGGAGATTTTCCGCTACATTTGGGCGGTAAACAGTGTTTTATTTCCAGTGTTGGGAGTAACGCGTGACAAAAGTAATGCATTACAGTAACAGATTACTAATTCATTTTCAGTAATATTTTACTCGATACAACACTGTAAGGCCAGATAAGTTGAGTTTACTTAAAAAAAATTGAGAAAAGTGGTTGCCTTTAAAAAAAATAAGTAATGATTAATGAATTATTTAAGTACATTTAACTCACATTTAACTAAGATTTTAAGTTACATGTATTTAAAAAGTTTATTCATCAGTACTTAATTTTTTTTTTTTTTTTAAGGCAGCCACTTTTCTCAGTTTTTTTCTTCAAGAAGCTAGTTAGCATTAGCATGACCCCTGTGAGCAGCAATGACAAGGTAAGCCAACGTTTCTAGGACTAGTTAGAATTCTTTCTAATTGTGGATTTATCTGCCAGTGTCTTCGGCGCCACACCCCCATTTGAACATGTAAAATGTGGGAAAAAATGCAAGCGTTCCTGCTGGGATTCGAACATCGTAGTTACTTACGCGTTACTTACCAAACTATCCATCCACATGTACTTCGGGGTGTAAATTCATGTGTCCCAAGGCTCTCCTGTCTCTTGTATCTCTTAACTTTGTGGGGGGTTGGGTTCTACTGCGCACGTGCCATTTATAAAGACGGTCTGTATGTGACTAGAAAATAATACAGGAGTAATGTAACGCATTACAATTCTGACTAATATTGTAAGGTAAGGAATTACTTTTAAATAACTTTATCTGTAATGTATTACAGTTTGGAAGTAACTTGCATAACACTGTTTATTTCACAGGTTCTTCAAAAGTCCGGTTTGTGTGAGCGTCACGTTCCGTTTTGTTCATGTCTTTTACTGCTTTGTGTGACGAACCTGCACCTGGAACATCAAATCCATGTGTCTACATCAGTGTACGACCTGCAGCAGATCGAGGTCAGCACAGATACCTCCAGGACATGGATCAGACTGGCATTATGGACAAATCCACATCATGTGCAGAATTCATTCGACAAACCCAACCAACACTTATGGTAAATTGAATTCATAACTTGCCGTTCCTGCTCACCTTCATGACAGATTAAAGTCTCTGCATTGATCATGTTAAGCTGATAAACACAAAACTGGATGGTTCTTTACTATCTTTGCCACAGATTCCAACTTTCTTGGCTCAAAGGATAATTTTTTTTAAACTGGTAAACATCATACAATGTTGGAAAAACCTTTTTAGACATTCCATGCATTTGCGATAAACTGCATTGAAAATCACTTTTACGTCATTTAACCCTCATGTTCCCTTCTGCACATGCTCTGTTCTGTCGAAGTCAAAATTGGTTGTTTCGCAAGGTAATGCCCCTGAAAACACATCACTTCTTAAATTTTTGCTATTTAACATTTGCATTGTTTCGTGCTTGTCTGATGCAGCCACACCTTTTCGAACACAAAAAACTTTTTCCACAGAAATATTTCATGATGATACTTGAGATTGTATAAAATTTTAAGGGTGTCCAAAAACATTTTTCCATTTCTGAGTGTGTGTAGATTGTGGCACAAGTCAAGACAAGACAAGACCGAAGAGAGTCGAGACCTAATGAGTTGAGTCCATGACAAGACCAAGACCACAAAAACTTGGTCTCAAGCCCAAGACCGGTCTCAAGAGCTACATCACTACAAAATGTCCAGGGGAAAAATCTGATATCAAAGATATTGTCAAACTTCTGTTAAAAATGTTCTTTTTCAAATGTCAATAATATTTCAAAGGAAATATAAAGTGAAATGAAGCTACAAGAATACATCCTCATTCTAACGTGGACCTCCGAGGTCCATGTTAAAATCAGCCCTGTAATGCGAAGTTTAGCGAGCGCAGATTTTTAACCATCTAGCCCAGAAACAGGATAACGCAATATGTGCTATGTTGGGGTTGATGTAGTGAGCGAGCCTAGAAATGGGATAGTGGAAATTGTTAAATGGATGCATTTTGTATTGGGCTTAAAGATTGATCGTGCAAGCCCAGAAACAGGATATTATTTACTTTTACTACTACTACTACTACTACTACTACTACTACTACTACTACTACTACTACTACTACTACTACTACTACTACTACTACGATTAGTGATTTATCAAGTGAGTGCGGAAACGAGCCCCAGGTTCTTATAGTGGAATATTTATAAATCTATTGTATAAAAGTACGTAAACCAATATATGTGTGATAACACTTTCATATACACTGAAAACATCAGTGAACCAGCATTTTTGTCATTTGTTTTTCAATTCATCTGATTAAAGTATGTACGATTGATCACTTTTAATCTCTAAGACAGATAATGAAATCCAGACCGGTGTTATTTGCCTCCTGCCACTGATCATTATTCTTTTTTTTTTTAACCTCCTTTAATACTTTTCCATGTCCCTCGCAAAGAACAAGGTGAAAAACAGAGGTCACAGCTATTTTGATGTTGTTGTTTGTATCACATGAGATACGAGACACAGTCCACTGACCTGAATGAGAATGTGAAGGATATTACAGATGTTTCAGTGTTGTTCGTTTCACAGTTTGTCATTATTCTAGAACTGGGTCTCGACTTTGAGCCACCGGCTATGACTAAAGGGCTCAGCATCACTGTGTACAATCTGCTGATGGTGCATCCTTCCTTCACCATACGGGTCTGTACGCCTTCCTCTTATACAGGTCATCCTGCCCTTTCAGGTTCCGGTCTCATGGGGAAGTCTGCGCTCATGTGGCTTTACAAGTGTAATCTGGATTGTCTCGCACTACATTAACCGTTGGGTTGGATAAATGAACTGCCCGTGAACTATATCTGTGACCAACATAACTTATGAACGACTGCATCAGTCTTGACAGATGTGAGATTCATCACAGTGCATCTACTTTAGGAATAAATGAAACAGCGTGATTTTAAAAAAAAAAAAAAAGTGTTGTGTGGTGTTTTCTTCCTGTTCAACCATTTCCCTCAACGTATTCTCAAAATCACTTCCTATAACGTCCAATAATCCTACAAATGTGAAATTATGTGCAATAAGTCATGCAATAATCTTTTGTTCTACAATAACAATGCAATATTTATTCAGTATTTATCAAAACATAAATGCACTATTAGACTTGGTTCAAAGTATACATGCTTTTTTCATGGGTTATACATACTGTTAATATTGTTTATACGCTGTTTTCATGGGTTATACATACTGTTAATATTGTTTATACGCTGTTTTCATGGGTTATACATACTGTTAATATTGTTAATACGCTGTTTTCATGGGTTATACATACTGTTAATATTGTTTATACGCTGTTTTCATTGGTTATACATACTGTTAATATTGTTAATACGCTGTTTTCATGGGTTATACATACTGTTAATATTGTTTATACGCTGTTTTCATTGGTTATACATACTGTTAATATTGTTTATATGCCATTTTCATTGGTTATACATACTGTTAATATTGTTTATATACGGTTTTCACTGGTTGTACATACTGTTAATATTGTTTATATGCCGTTTTCATTGGTTATACATACTGTTAATATTGTTAATATGCTGTTTTCATGGGTTATACATACTGTTAATATTGTTTATATACTGTTTTCATTGGTTATACATACTGTTAATATTGTTAATATACTGTTTTCATTGGTTATACATACTGTTAATATTGTTCATTAGTGCTGCAACAACAAATCGATTAAATTGATCCAAATCCATCCTTAAAAGAGATGACAATGAATTTGGCAGTCGATTCGCTGGGTCTTGAGCACATCACAGAAGACAGACTGATCTCATGAAATTGCAGTGTATGTCATGCCAGTTTATTGCATTTGGCGTGCTATACGTACATATTTTCATCCTTTCACGAGTTACTTAATGTCATTTGACAGTGTGTCAGTGTGCTAGCTGCTAACCCTAAACCTAACCCAACCACCAGTCATGCTAGCTGTTAATCGTGGTAACTGCTAATTGTGCTAACCCTAAACCTAACCGCTAATGGCGTGTTATCTGTACGTAATTAATGATATGTTGCAGAGGAAAACACAGAGCAGCACGGCTGAGGCTTTGGATGCTAAAAGGAGTGTAGAAGCCGGATGTCCAAAGTTAAGTTTCATTTACGATACTTGCGGCACTGAATGGAAAGCCACCCCCCCCACACACACCTCCCTTTTCTATTAAAATAATCTACAGATTAATTGATTATTAAAATCATTGTTAGTTGCAGCCCTTATCGTATATATATATATATATATATATATTATGGCATGCCGTTTAGGAAATTATTATATATATTGAACAAAAGTCTGAAT
>JAPQRP010000018.1:29005342-29020780 GCA_037367295.1 Apogon hyalosoma
ACCGCGTGTGACTTGTGGTGATATATATACACATACATACACACACACTGTCACATACTGTTAATGCTGTAAATTTATTTCTATTCACATTTTCAAACTGTAAATTTTATATTCTATTTTCTTATCTTATTTTTAGTTTTTCTAATTTATATTTGATCTATTCTTATTTCTGTAGAACTGATGTTTTATCAATATTGTTGCACTGACTGGAGTAGCACTCCTAATGACATTGAACATGCAATGACAATAAAGGCTCTTCTATTCTATTCTATGTATTTGACTTGAGTCTTGTTTTCTACCTCTTTGTCTTTTGTTTTGAGGTATTTCTATTTTTCTCATGTGCACTTATTGTCTTGTAAAACACTTTGTTTTGCGGTTGTCAAAGGTGCTGTACAGACAAAATGTTCTCATTTAATTACTTGCTTTTCAGCGTGTGATGCAACAGATCCTTGTAAAACAACAAACAGAAGTTGATATTAACATTATGGACCATTGGGAGTTTCAAGATGATTTTTACACAAAAATCAAAACTTCCCATTTCTACTTACAAGCCAAGAAGAGGCAGAATATTAGAGAGTGGCGTAATGAGAGAAAAGGCTGAGGAAAAATCACATAAAATCAATAGTAAGGGAATCAGAAAAATTAGAGTTTTACATTAATACAATTTCAGCAGAAGACATACAGGTCTTAAAGGCAGCGGAGGGTGAAAAGGAAAAAGATTCATTTATTAACACAGTGAATAGACATGGGCCATTAGCTGATTACTGCATTGGTCCTGAAGAAGAAGAAAAAGATTAATTCACCTGCAATTATTTACCGTACAGTAGGTTTAGACACAGTTAATCTCCAGTCCGGCCGAAAATACGCAAGGACACGTCTGCACACAAAGACTACAGACGCTAGAGCCTTTCTACCGCTCGCATTTCAAGGTCATAAACATTTTTCGCTTCCTTCCTGCTGTTCTACTGGTGTTTCTTTTACACACCGTGATAATTAACAATTAACCTTTCATGGACAGTGCTTGTTAGAGTCCACACTTAACATGTCCGTTAGTTTCATGTCACCGCACAGCCCAATATTTGCAGCCTGCACAGACTTAATATCTCATATAATCCAAAGTACACAAAGTCTGACCTTCTAGCTATTGAACAGATGATTAACCTTTATGCTCATTTAGCCTCTAGTCCGCTTCATTACTTGATGAAATTTTAATTACAAAGCTGAAATCATGTACAGAGAACCCTCCCTAGAAATCTATATCTGAGCCCTCCCTTGTGTGCTATCAGCTAAAGTGAAAATTGAATCTGTCCACACTTTTTAGCTTCATTTCGCTCCAAAAAACCTTCAGACTTTTCTCTTAAAATCTCCTTGAACCAGTTGAAGAGTGGGAGGTCCCCACTGGTGTGCAATGGTGGATGAAGTACTCACTTTTTTTTTTTAAACTTAAGTAAAAGTACAGATACGGGGGCAAAAAATGTACTTAAGGAAAAGTAAGAGTATCCAGGGAAAAATCAACTAATGTAAAAGTACAAGTAAATGTTGATTAAAAGCGATGGAATTGGATGTTTGGTAAATATACAAAGAAAGAACCAGCACATTAAAGGGGTCATATTTAGCTAAACCCACTTTTATTCGTCTTTGGGTCGTTTATTTGTGTATTTGGACCCTAATAGTTCATACAGTTTTCATTTGAACCCTCCAGATGCTGCAAAGCCATCTTTATATTCATTCCAGCAAAAATCCAGTGGATTTCTACAACCTGATTCAATTCCTTCTTAATTTGTTAAATCACGACATTTGCACATATAAGGTCAAGACTTCCGATGAACATTTCCCTGAGTTCGACATAATTGTTTATCAGCTGCAGCGGTCGGAGTAAAAACTGAAAATATGTCCAAACTTTGAGCTGATTATCTAAAATGTTCAGTTGTTGGTTGCATTAACGAACACAAGTGGCTGAACGGGACAGAAAGTACAGTCAACAACCTGGAGGGGGCGGGGCCTAAAGTAGTTCATGTGCATTTAAAGGGCCAGCGCTCAGAACCACCTTTCCAGTGTCATTCCTCAGAAATAGAGTTCAAGATGGACCTGTGGAGTTGAATTAATAAAGAATTCAGACCCAAACCGAGCATTTACAGTTTATGTAGACCACAGAGAAATGTTTGAAAATGCATAATTCCATTTATAAAAGACAAATATCATTCCGTAAAGTAAAAGTACAGATACAGGGGCAAAAAAAATGTACTTAAGTAAAAGTATCCAGGGAAAAATCTACTTAAAAGTACAAAAGTACTAATTTTAAAGTGTACTTAAAAAGTAAAAGCATTTGACCCAGATTCAACCATTATACTTAATACAGTAAATATTGATTAAAAGTGATGGAATTGGATGTTTGATAAATCTACAAAGAAAGGAACAGCGTATTCAATGACTGCTCAGTTTTTTATTTAGTGTATTGAAATGTGTTCACCACGAGTCAGCAGCGACAGTTCGGCCGTTACCTGGTTACGGGATGTTGTACCCGGAAGCCGTTTGGTTAAATAAACGTTCTGACTGAGCTGTACTCTGTGTATCACGTCAATACATTTAGAACTGACCACAGTAAACAAGAAGCGGCGTTATAACTGACTGTTCAGCTTATTTAGTACTGAGCACCGCAAACAGAAGCATAACAAGCTCTGGTCTCAAACTGTAAAGAGGACCCACAATAAACAGAACCGTCTGGCACAGTAATCAACCCGACAGGCCTGACGTTTCTACATCCGAATATGACCAGTATTTATGATTCAACTTCAAAAGGAGTTGATTTTCAAAGTATTCCGACTTGAGCCGCACTCTTTGAGCAGAGATGATCAGTCCAGCTGAACCTCTGCAGTTTGATTACGGTGATGCGTACAGTTGCACATGGTGAAAAAATTTATTTACAAAAAGAAGAAGAAAACAAAAGTAGCGGATAACGCAAGCACAATTCAAGAAGTAGTGGAGTAAAAAGTACAGATACCCGCTCTAAAATGTAGTGAAGTAAAAAGTACCCCTCCATAAATTTACTGAAGTACAGATACATAAAAAATTTACTTCCGCGCACTAACAAAGTACTGTTACTTTAATCAACTGTTCAAGAGGTCGGATTTGCATTAGTCTATTGTTGTTGGTATTTTGTTATTTATTTTTCAAAATATTTCAATTTGACTTTTTAACCGACCAATGGTGAAAATGTATTGTGCCTTGTGTGTTTTATATGTATGTATGATGGTTGCTTGATTTCTGTTTTCATCTACTGTATGTAAAGTGTCTTTGAGTACCTTGAAATGCACTATACAAATAAAATGTATTATCATCGTGAATGTTTGTTTTTTAATATTGTATGTATGAATGTTTTTTGGAGTGTGTTTTGTGGAGGTGCACTCAAATTTCATTGTATAAAAATAGTGTCAATAAAGCCTCTTATTCTTATTCAAAGAGCTATAATTTGTGTGCTCAACACTATATTCAACCTTAAATCTCTCCAACACTGTATGTACAACTGTGTAACCATGAAAAAGGATCACTTACTGTCTAACTGAGTCTATATGTAAAATCATTGCTCAATAAAAAAAATAAATAAATAATATTTGGACAAATAAAAAATCTCCTGGCACCAAAAACATGTGGCGTTTTTGTAAACTCCAAATGCCAGCGCTTATGCACGTTCACAGTTTAGGGACTGTAGCAACGTGCATTGAATGCTTTTTCTTCCAAACCCTTCGCTCCTTCAAGATCGAGAGCTTGACAAGGAAGTCTCCAAAGCAGATGTTGTTTTCAATAGTTAATGGAAAGACTGAACAAATCACTCCCAGAGAGGAACTCGCAAAACCCCCAAAGCTACAGCCTTGGAATACACCTAAATATCATTCAGGCCCATAACTGCGCCGAGAGATAAACAAAGCTCCGAGTCTTTTCACAGACAAAACATACAATGCAATATAAGCAGAAGCATCCGCGTTCTTCACTCAAGTAAAACTACACACATCTGCACACAGAGGTTGTATAATGGCATCATGCACTCGCGCGGGCACACTGCAGTTCATCAGGCAGTAAACAGTTTTTATATTTAGCTGTTTGCTCCACTTTTGCACTTTGGTTTGTCCCCCGTCAGCAGAAAATAGAGAGTGCAGAAAAGACGGGCCTGGCAGCTCTGGTTGAGCTGATGCCAGTGCACAGCCTCTATTGTTCACCTGCGGATTTGGGAACAAAAACAAGGTGTTGTGTCGTGTCATCCCAAGCCTGTGTGAAAGGATAACCTGTTTTCCAACCGCAGTCTGTATCGCGTACCTTCCCCATCCCTAATTCTCCTTCTTGGGTCTGCAGCGATGGAGAGGCGCTACGAGGACACACAGAGAGGGCCTTAAGCCGGATTGGTTTCAGCTTTGCTTCGACGTATTTTGAGGGAACGGGAGGCGGGTGAGGAGGAAAAAGTGGGGCAACACTTTCCCTGGCAAGGCTTGTCATGCATGAATAATGGAGTACAGACATGTAGCAGGAGAAAGAGGGTGAAATTGAGAAAGTGAGATTACAGCCGTGAGTTTCATTTTATTTTAAAGGCCGGTTAATTTTCATAAGTCTCTGCGTCTGAGGTCATAAATTACACAGAGTAATCATGACCTAATGGACCCGTCAAAGACCTAAGCGCTGCAGAGTTGAACAAAAAATGATCTATATAAACACCTGAACCACATTATATGACCTGAACCAGATTACATGACCTGATCAGGATCTATGGTTTTTAATCCACATCCTTGTAGAGTGAGTTGTGTCCCATGAGACCTCATTTCAGTTTGTTTTTTTCCTGTTATTTTGTATATTTTTATTCTTATCGAGACCAGGTATGGAGGCTGGTGCACCCCTAAAAAGTCTTCGGGGGACAGGTGGAGAAAGAGCGGAAAAAAGGTATCGCGCACAAAAAAAACCTTTAATATAGGATAGTAACGTTTGGGACCTCTGGACCTTTTTTCAAACAGAGATTATCTCTGCTTGAAGTGCATGGGATACCTTTTATCTTCATCATTCTTACTGAAACTACCTTACCATTAGGGGTGTGTATTGGCAAAAATCTGGCGATACGATACAAATCACAATACTAGGATCATGATACGATATATCACGATACTGTTAACAAGGCATTTTTATTTGATCAGGACAGGATCTAATGCTTTATCACAAAATTTTCCTCCGTAAAAACTTAAACCTTAAATTACGTTTTACAGACACTACAGTTTAAGATCCTGCTCAAATGTTCTTATTCTATTAGGTCGTAACTAACATTGCAACATCATTTTTGTACAATCCCAACAAAGGTACTAACATCTGCCTCTCAGACACAAAAAAGTGCTTTTAGGATGCTTTAAATAACCGTTATTTAATAAAACAGCGTTAAATAATAGTAAATAAAATATAAACAAAGAAAAACATAAATGAACCTCCGCCATATCAGCATTTGAATAAATACCTAAAAAACCTTGATACATTCATTTTTAATATCGATACAGTATCATGAAATGAAATATTGCGATATATTGCAGAACCGATATTTTCTTATATCCCTCCTTACCATATGATGTATTTCATTTATATCTTTGAACAGTACTTTGGGCAGCTTGTGTTTTAAATTTGCTATATACAGTTGTGGAAAAAATTATTAGACCATCAAAAACAATGGTTCTGTAATCCAGTCCTAACTCCTGTGTGGATCATGTGACTAAAACAGACAGAAAAGAAAACATGGAATGAATAAAAGCACTGTTTTTGTCAGTACAGTGCCATAAATATTGATGGAAGAACTAAAGTGATTTGGGTTATTATCAAGAAAACATGGAAAATGGATAGATATCAGCTCTGAAATTCAACTACTATGAGCTTATTTTTGTTGTTTTCATTATATTTGTCCAAACAAATGTACCTTTAGTTGGACCAGAGCAAGAAATTGAAGAAAACAAGGGTGGTCTAACAATTTTTTCTGCGACTGTAAATGAATTCGACCTTGACATATGATAAGTGTTGGTTTTAAAGATTAGTTTTACACGTTAATGTCACATTTGATGTAAAACTGTCGAACTATGAGGCCAATTTTACATACTTGTACATGTAGCTTTATACTTCTACTCCACTGCGTCTGAGGGATGAATATGATGCTTTTTATTCCACCAGATTTTCAGATTATGATGTTCATTTCCTTCTTGCCGAGGATCTCCATGCATGTTGATTCTGAATGTGTGTGATAAACAAAGATGTAAGAAATGTTCCTGCTTCTTAAGGACAATAAAATCTTTGAAAGGCCTGTAAGATTACATGAAAAATGCAACGCAGCCAAGATGAATAACTCAACAGTGTAAAATGAGCTCAACTTTAACCCTCATAGACGTAGACGGTCGCCGGCAAACAAAAGCATCTTCTGATCTAAAATGTGTGATCACTTTTCAGCCGCTAACCTCTTCAAAACATGTAAATAATTCAGGTAAATGCAGTTTCTCAGCGTTCAGTTTCCATACTGGACATGGAAACGGCATCATCTTCTATTATCACCAAGTAAAACCCAATGACAGCGGCTGGAGACACTAGTTTGAAGTTGAGTCAACCCTTTATTGGGCAAGTGACTATTTTTGGTCATTTCTGCATATATTACAAGACAGTGGAAGCAACAGTTACAGTGAGGCAACAATTTCAGGCCCAGTGTGGTCTACAGGGTCTTTAAGGTCCACCTCTGCATGAACAGTGAGGGAGTTTTTCTTGTATTTTTTTTTTATATACTATTTGGATTTTTTAAATTTATTTATTTATTTTCCCACTTATGGGTAAGGAACCAAATATGGCAACTTCATTGACCTTGATTTTCAACACAACAATAAAAAAAAATTGTGTAAATGTTTATTTCAATGTACAGTTTATTTCCTTTTAGTTTAAATGGTTTTAATTGTACAGTTTATTTCCTTTTTTTCATCATAGTTTAGTTCAATTGTTTACATTAGAACTCGCAAGGTAAGAATTTCATTGCTCAGTAGTACAGTACATATGACAATAAATGTCTTGAATCTTGATAAAATTATAATAAATGGTGATAAAACAGTGACATCTGCAGCAATAAAATCCAGACTAGACTTAAATGCAACAGTGCTACAGAGTACTTGCTTTAATTTATTTTAACTATTTATTTTTCCTTGCTTAGTGTACAGTTTATTTCCTTTTAGTTTTCTTTAAATTATTTTCATTCCACACTTTATTTCCTTTATTTATTTATTTACTTATTTAGTTACAGGACAGTGTGTATTGGCATTAGTTGCAAAGAATAAGATGCATGCACCAGATTTAGCAGAGAAGCTAATTTCCATCTGTTGTCCTGGACAAACGACCAATGTGACAAACATCACTTCGATTACAAAGTACTAATATACTGGAGGAAAACATGATGGATATAGAAAAGTCTGCTCAGACAAATACGTAAAACGTGGCTTGCATTCTAAAAATACTTTAGCGTTCATAGAGCAAGAAGAAAATGTAGAAGAGGAGAGAAGAGAGAGAGCTTTTAGTTTTGTTTCAATTCTACAGTTTATTTCCTTTTAGTTTAGCTTAAATTGTACATTTTATTTCCTTTATTTCATTATAGTTTATTTTAATTGTTCACATTAGAACTCAACGTAGGAATTTCATTGCTCGGTAGGGCTGTGCATATGACAATAAACATCTTGAATCTTGATAAAATTCATAAACGGATCTGCAGCGCTAAAATCCAGACGAGACATTGACGCAACGGCAATTTATCTACCAACATCACATATTATTGTAAAGCAGTGAACGGGTGAGCATTTAAGTGTTAAATGAAAGATGCAGTGGGTTACGAAAGCAGATTAAACGTAACTACGAACAGGGGAAGTTTGGAAGAGAGACAGAAAGCACTGGAAAAGAAGAAAAAAGGGGAAAATAATCCATAAAAACATGAAGGAAAACTAAGCAGCGAGAGGCTTAGTACCCGAGGTTGCACAGCTAGATGGGATCACCTATAAGCGGCAGACCCTGGAAACGCCAATTAGGCAAAATGAGAACAACGAAAGGCCGAGTGATGGATTGCTCCTGCATTCGCCGCACATAATTGAAAGCATTACTTGTTCAGTTATTATTCTGAAGTTATTCTCAGCTCACGTACTGAATAACAAAGTCAGGAATATGAGGGAAGAATATGAATCAAAGCGATTCGGTATTCAGATATTCACAGTAGGGCTGATTAAGATGGTGGAATCTGAAGTGGCTTCCACCGGCTGTCAGCCTGACTCCAGTTTCATATCCTCTTAACGTGGATCTGCTACTTCTGCTTATACTGTAAAATTACTCCCACTTTGTTTTTTTTTTTACGCTTTTTTTTTTTTTTTTTTAACACTGCAGTTTCACGATCCACTTGATTTTAGATCACAACGCAGTAATTAAAAAGCAAAAATGCAAAACAAAACTGCATCAAACACACACACAGTCACATGAGCATAAATCAAACCACTCATCCCAAACTCCCACGCACATTATTCACTGACAACGTCTGTTTTTTTTCCTCTCTGGTATCGCAGTTACCTGTTCCTTTGACACATGACAACTCCCCATCCTTCAGTCGACTTGTCTGCTGAATTTGACACTCGCTAAAGGCCTCGGTGAGTTGTGTTTTGATCATTAGCGCTCCATTTGCCAAGAAAAGAGTTTGTATAGTATAAGAACGTAGAAAGAGATGTACCCATGCAACCTCTTCTGAGGAAGTTTTCTGCTTATGCTTGGGAATATAAAAAAAAAAAAAAAAAACTTGATATTTTCAGCGTGTCGGTATCTGATAATAACTACTCTGATGTTTTCGCACCTCCACACTTTTCACATGCAAGAGGCAACATATGCAAAAATTACTGCTTATTTCAACAAGATCTATTTATTAACCTTTTATAGCAGGGCTGTCAAACTCATTTTAGTTCAAGGGCCACATTAAGCCAAATTTGATCTGAAGTGGGCCGGACCAGTCAAATAATAACATAATAATATAGAAATAATGTCAACTCCAAAGTTTCCTCTATGTTTTAGAGCGAAAAAAGTAAAACAAGTGGTGCCAGGCACAACAAACCCCGCCCCTCGCAAACGTTTTACCTGATTTGCCCTCTCTTATCATTGCAAAAACACATTTTTGGTGACCTTAAGCTTGACCTTTTGACCTGGGGGCGGGGTAACAATACCCTCACCTCCCCTTTTGTGGGGGGGGTAAGTATGTGATGAAAATGTTTACATCTACCAACTATCCTTTAAAACAATGTGGACATGAACAACCTGAAATTTCTGAAAAAAAAGTTCACAAATTAATTTTAACAATATTCTGTCTCAGTTTATCATTTACAACTTACAGATCACAGTGGATCTACAAATACAGCAGAGGAAAAAAAGTTTTTAACACCCTTAAAATTGTACATAATCTCAAACATTATCATGAAAGATTTGCATAAAAATCTTTGTGTTTCAGAAGGCGTGGCTGCATCAAACAGACACAAACAAATGTTTGTTTGGTTTTTTTTTGTTAATTAATAAGAAAAAATAACCAAACTAAATTCTTGACAGTTTCAACATGTCGTGTCCTGAATGTGTTTCATTATCTACTGAAACATCCAGTTTGGACCTTGATAGAACAGCGCACATGCAGAAGGGGGCATGTGGGTTTGGAAAATGGAACAAGACTGGATAGAGTTCAATGACTGAAGAAGGATTCTGAATGTAATAGATTACAAATGCATAGGGCGTCCAAAAACTTTTTCCACCACTGTACACAAAACATTTAATAACAGGCAGAGTGTCGGTCAACTTGCACTTTAGACATTTCAAAATGTTCATATTTGTTCAAATGATACTTGTTTTAGTGTAAATAGTATTTTACACAGCGTGAACATATACGTGGAAAGCTTATAAAGTGTACAGATAAGACGGCAATTAAAAGTGGCGTGTTATCTGTACGCAATTCACGATGATATATTGTTTTAAAGAGTTAAATGGTGGAGTTAAACGCAGGAATTGTAGGAAATCCTGATAAATCTCTACTAATCCACAAATACTTTCTAAATATATTTCACATCCAGGGCTATAATATAATTGTCTAATATTTTCCCTTTTACAACCAATTCCAAGATCAGGTGTCCCAGAAAACTCTACCAGTGTGACAGTGAGCCACCGTGCACCAGGGCGGCTAAATGAAATTCAGCCGTCATTAATTTTTATTAACGTCAGTGCATTTCATCTCCTGAGAAAAAGTGCCAATGTCTCCAGTTAATGAGGGCTGTTGCTCTTCTGTCTCATCAATTTGTGAGCTTGTGTATACATATGTAAGTAGCTCAGTCTCTGACAGAGTGACAGCTGAGCAGCAGCTCGGCCAACCTGTCCTCAGGCTGAAACAGACGGATTATCAGCAACGATTCACATCTTTTACTTAACTAAAACAAAAGAAAACTGTTGATCGCCACGTAAAAATCTCTGCATTCAAAGCGTAGTTAAATTTAAATACAGGAATAGTTAAAATGGCTGTTTGTAGTTTTTCTACTTTTAAGCGTTAACCCTTAAAGACCCAAACAGCCACCGATGACAAAAAACATCTACTGATCTGAAATATTTAAGACCTGCTATCAATCCATGTAAATAATTGGTGTAAAATACAGTTTGTCGTCTTTTCGTGGTCATCAGATATGACCCATTTGGACGTTCAGAGGCTCCGTAGTTACCATGGAAACACTGTCATCTTCTCCAACATTGATTCACCAGTAAAATCAGTGATAAAGTGGATGGACACACTTTGGTTCATGTTCAGTTCTTGACATATTTTCCTGAAAAGTCACTTTCTCTTCAGTTGTCTCCGTTTCTGATATAAAATCCTTTGAATTTACTCTTAGCTTTAATGAACATCTACATGATCAACAGATTAAATATAGGATTTTACATAACTTTTACTGAAAAGACACAAAACACAGAGGATCATATAATAATAAATAACTTAAGAAAGGTTAAATAGAGAGAAAAATTAATTTGGGAACTGACACCAGAGTAGCACTGGGTCTGTATGGGTTAAAATTGACCTAAAATCATGAGTGTGTTTAGAATGAAAAGCTATGAAGTTCTGCTAAAGATGACAATGTATTGGATTGTAGATATATGAACTGAATATATTTATACTGACAGCATGTTATAATATGTATGTCATGTCTTCTAAATAATACCAACTCCAAATTTTTCTGTTTTAGTGCAAAAACATTAAATTATGAAAATATTTACATTAAACTATCCTTTAACAATAAATGTGAATAATCTGAACAAATATGAACAACTGGAAATTTGTAAAGAAAACTAAGTTGAATTTTAACATTATTCTGCCTGTTACTTTTGTAGATCAGATGTGTAATGCACTAAATAATATTACAATAATGTTGTTAAAATTACAGAAATGTAAGTTTTTTCAGGTTATTCACAACTTTTTTTTCCTGGATAGTTTATAAATGTAAAAAGTTTTATAATTAAATGTTATTTTTTTGCACTAAAACAAAGAGAAAAAATATTATATAGATTATTATGTTATTTTACTGGTTTGGCCCAGTTGAAATCAAACTGGGCTGAATGTGGGCTCTGAAAGAAAATGAGTTTGACAGCCCTGATGTAAACTATCAGCTGACGTCACACATGAAGATTATACAACAGTGTTAACGTGACCAAATGGCAGAATAAAAGCTAGGGGTTACTGTTGAAAGTCTGGAATATCAATACTACATAAAACTAGATTAAAATGGAGGATGACTGACTTATGGAGAGCCCAGCTGTGTGGAGTTTGTATGTTCACTTTGCAGGTTTTTTCAGGATCCTCTGTTTTTTTTCCCCACGATCAAAGGCATGTATGTTCAGTGCCCTTGAGCAAAGCACTGGCATAGATCTGGAGCTGGTCCCTCAGCACTAGGATGTGCTAAATACAGAGGTTGAATTCCCCTTCAGGGACAAGAAAAGTGAACTTTAACTTTTATCTTCAAGTTCTGCAGCTCATTCAGTCACTGTTTATTGCATTGACCAGCTTAAAAATCACAGTATACATATAAAATAATAATAAAAATACAACAGTAAAGTACTGCTTACATTTGTATGCAAGTACAGCACTCACAGTAAAAGAATCATTTTTATTATTTTACCTAAATTATTATCATCATTACCTTTATTTAACCAGGAAAAAAGCTCATTGAGTATAAATATATGTAAAACACAATAAAAGTCAGTTCTAAAACCATACATAAGACATTAGAATAAGAAAATACAAATAAAACACTACCATTATTTTAAAAGATACTAAAAGTATACAACAAATACTGAATAGTTGGAAAAGAATGGAAAATGTGAATTAAAAATAATGCAGAAATAGTAAAAATAGTGCTGTCAAACGATTAAAACTTTTAGATTAACCACAGGGTTGTGGATTGATTTTGATTAATCATGATTAAAAATCATTGATTTTTAATCTATTAATTGCATTTCATTTTGCATGAGCTAACAGACTCAAGAAAGAAGGGAATATATATGCACTTAACGTATTGCAAGTTGGGCGACGCGTTACCTGAAGTACTAGCAGAATCCCCGACTAACGTACGCTTCACGTTAATGTGGTATTTGAAGCTGGAAGTGTTTCTGTGTAAACAAAACTCCTTCCTGCAGAGTTTGCATAAGACTTTATGTCAGTCGACTGTTCCGTCTTGGTTTTTTTGTCCTCGTATTTCCATCCAGAGGCCAACGTGCTGTTTATCGTCTTCCATCTTTATGGGTTGGTTCTGCTGCCTGTCACTACCACATCAACTGCCCATTTGTTCATGCGTGATGTTAACTCTACTTGGACAAACTGCCCCAAATGTGTTAGCCGAGACGTTCACAGTCATTCTGCACTGGAGATGGGTTAATCATGTTCAGATTTTTAATCAGATTAATCATAATGGTGAATTAATCTGCATTAATTTTGACAGCCCTAATGAAAATATACGTAAAAAACACAATAAAAGCCTGTTGTAAAACCATACATAATACACTAAAATAAGCATATACATGTAAAACACCACTATTATCTTAAAAAGGGACTAAAAGTATACAACAAATATTAAATAGTTGGAAAAGAATGGAAAATGCAATTAAAGATAATGCAGAAACGTTAAAATGTCATTTACTGCACAAAAGAAATAAAGTTACTGGACAAAACATTAAATACAGTATGTGTTAAAAGCGTCACTCCTGTCTTTTTCATGTATCTGCAGCTGCGTCTTGTTTGGGGTTTGTATCTATGTATGTATAATGTGTTTACAGCCGATCAGACAGACTGATGTAATTTCCTGTCAACATCCGAAGGCTAATTGGACGCGTGTAGCTGAACTCGCTTAGCGTGGAGGCGTAATCATGACTTCATTTGCTACTGGCAGACACACTTCATTTTCCAAACATCAGGAACATGATGTAAAGAGTTCCTTGTTTGAGGCATTTTATGAAAATTACAATGAGCACAACACCTGTGTGCACATTTAGGAAGTTCAGCCCCATTTAAACATCAGAACATCATCTGCATACCAAACAACTATCATTATGCAAGTCATTAAAAATCATAGCACCTCCTACGCCAGACTTTAATTTATTTATATATTTAGTTGCTTTAGAGTTCCCTCGGCTGTCTTTGCTTTTCTGAATACTCATCTCAAACTTTACCGATTGTTGATTTCGCTTGATCGCACTCATCAACATGCTGCTGCGGTGGAAACTCACCTCACTGCACAAATGACCAAAAGGAATCTTTTAATAATTCACAATATTTCTCAGTCACAATCTGCATCAAGCTGAACCAGTCAACCACAGAGGTGTGATAAGCTGTAGATTGGCCTCTGGCAGATGGTTTGTTGTGAAAGTAAAGGGTGTGAGAACCACACCTGGGAAACTGTGGATTCCTACATGCGGAGGATATGCTAATTATAATGCTAGAGTTGTGAATAAAATGGAGATCGGTACTGTGTTTATCATTGTTTCTCCTATTGGAAAGTGCAACAAAGCTCTAGTTTATGTTTTCCCCGGGATTCTATCCGTAAGCTCCCTACAGCCGACTCCAAATGCCAGTCAAGCTTTATTATTGTGTGGTCTCGTGTGTTTACAAGTGGCCTGATTGGTTCGTTGTGGCGCCGTGGCAGCAGGGCTCTAAACACTGCGAGCAGGAACGTCGATGGCCTGCCCCCAGCTAATGGTGCATGGTGTAATTAAACTCGGAAAGGTACTGACTGATTCCCTGCAAACCTCCCACTGCTCCCGTTTCAGACACACTGATTTCACTCTGTCTCCACTCATTAGTCCCAGTTCTGACCACAGACCGTGAATGGGACCGTAACAGAGAGAGGGCAGGACGTGAAACAGCTGTAGAACGCTTGTCACATTTTGGAGGGGAAAAAATGGTGAAATTGGTGTATGGAATGGAATGGAATAGAATTATTGTCAGCATGCCAGTTGTGTAACAAAATTGCAGCCAGCAACAGTGCACTTGCATCTAAATAACACATTAAGATACAGGTACCACCCCCCCCACCCCCACCCCCGGACCTGGTCTGTAGTGCTTGTGTCCCTTGTGGATGTCAAAGACCTGTCCCAGTAGGGCCAGGTGCCAACATACACATTCACGCAGTAATACTACACTAATAATGTCACATACACCGTTGCCCATAATATTGGACTAAGATACTTTTACCTCTTCTCTTGAAATGATTGTGACAGTTGTGATTTATTTTTGACAGATAGTGTAACTGGGACTCCGTATGGGATCATTGCTCTTGGTCAAAGTTGATTACCGATGTGTATAAATAGGAATAAAATGAGGAATGTGTCTGAAAACTAAATTGCTCCAACTTTATGGGCAACAGTGTGTAACAGTTCAACACTGTTTACTTTCCACTTTTTTTTTTTTAATACAATTTACTTATAATACATGCTTTTACTTGAGATTTTCAAAGCAGAATTTTGAGTCAATTTTACTAGAGGAGATGAAAATTGCAAATCCATTGACACTGGCAGGGCTGGACCTTCCTAAAGGCTCCCACACACTGTGCAATTATCGGCCGTCTCAGACGAAAGATAGCAATCGCGAGAGAATCGTGGCGATGTCTTTGATCTCGGCCCTAAATCGGCGGTCCTACGTTGCACTGGGAGACAGGTTCGAGGACGGCCGTTGTCATGGTCTTGCGACCAAAGACAGCCTGTGATAAAAGTCTGACCCTCAGAAATTTGGGGTGATCATCTTGAAATATTTTGATTTCAAATAATAAAGTATTAGGATAAAGTATTATTTGTTTAGTTTCTTTTAGTTCAACAAGGTTAGTAATAGGTTCTTTATGACCAGATTTCTGTTTTTATCATGTTTTA
>JAPQRP010000018.1:29030545-29043322 GCA_037367295.1 Apogon hyalosoma
GCTTCAGTTTGAACACTCGACAGATAAACAGTACCGCAGCGCTTCAGTTTGAACATTCGACAGATAAACAGTACCGCAGTGCTTCAGTTTGAACATTCGACAGATAAACAGTACCGCAGAGCTTCAGTTTGAACATTTGACAGATAAACAGTACCGCAGCGCTTCAGCTTCAGTTTGTCATGTCTGTTATGGATTGTGATTGCCTCTAAACTCACCATATATTTTTTATTAGTAAGTTGTTGCTTTTTTGTTGTTGTTGTTTTTTAATCAATTACTACAAATTTCAGGCGACCCCGTTTGGCTGAAAAACGCTGCTTTAACCCCTGAGGCATTATTCCAGGTAAAGGTGCTGCTGTGAACATGCGTCTGTTTCAGGTTCGTAAAAGCTGCTGTGAGTGTGTGTTTGTGTTCCTTTTCTTCAGCATTTTTTTTTTTTTACTGTGTGTTTTAGGTCAAAACAGGTGAAATAACAGAAAAAGACAAAGTTGAATGGAAGCTTTGCAGGTTTTGACTAAATAAGGCATTCAGAATGTGCATGAATAAGAGATTTCGGATGCTGAACATGAACTGTGAACTGGAACACACTGAACAACAACTTTTTAAATCAGTGCAGCGGCTTTTTGACACCTGGTTGAACTCAAAAAGCAGTTACACGACCACAGCGAGTTAGTGACACTCACTGCTCTGTGTTTCACCCCCCATTACACAGAGGGCAGGGGGTGCACTGAGCATGCTCAGATGTCTATGGAAAGAACAAGGTCTATTCTATCGGCGCAATTTGAAAGTATTCTTATTGAGCAAATGGTTGAATTTTTATAAATATTTCAAAAATAACTCGTACAATCGGAGCGCTCACCACAGACACGTCAGAGATTAAAAGGTTACATCCCATAATGAATGAATAAACGAATGAATATTTTTAGTTCAGTTAAGTACAAAACACATACATATCCTCCTGAGACCTAGGAAAGATTTTTTGTTTTGTTTTGTTTACATTATATTATAATAATTGCCTTTATTGGAAACAGCACAATATAACAGTTTTTTCAGATGCATTTTTACATTTTTTTGCAGTGGACCACCTTTTTTTTTTCTCCACAAGGCTGTAAAACCCTTGTCCCCTATAGAGGACAAAAATGCATCGCTGAGTCTCAGGAGGATATAAAGACCATACAATTGACACAATTAGTAGCCGAGAAAGGAAGGATCTCTTATTTCTGCGTCTCCTACTTCCATCCTTTGAATTACCTGAAACTGCATCAAATAAAACATTTACACAAATTCATCTGCACTGAATTTCTTAAGTCAATTAGAGATCCTTTCACCGTTATAGTCCTTGAGAATTCCACACATTAAAACTTTTTTTCAAACTCAACACGCATTACAATTCCAATTCATCATTCAACCGATTCCATAACTTGACGCCAAGAACAGAAACACGGCGATACTTAACATTTGTTCTTACTTTACCTGTTTCAAACACAATAACCCTCTGAAATTACAATTCCCTTTTCTTCACTTAAAAAACATTTTGAATACAAACAGGAAGACTTGCGTTCTTAAAGGCAGGTTACGAGATCCTGGAAAAACGGTTTGAGTAAGCTACGTTTTGAAAATATACAATTCAAAAGTCCGAACCCCGATTTACGTTAGTGACAAAGCAGCTAAGCGGTGAACTTTACATCCTAATATGGCTAATTTAACCAGCCAAGCTCTGGGTCCGTTTCTTGTACAAATGCTCCAAGCCTCTGAGAACGAGCGATTCACGCACAAAGAGGGGTTCGTGCAGAAGGGGGAGGGACAAATGACAGTTGAGTTTGATAGACATATCACCGTTCAATCATTTCGATGGGCCGGTTCAAATGATTGGATGGTGTTTTTTCAGTCCTGTCCGTTCCACAGGTGACTAACAGTTTTCGTTTTTGTGTTAGAGCATTTATTTAATTGGTTGCAATCGGGGTGTGACGGGGATTTTAAGCAATGTAGTAAAAAATACTCCAGGAAAACATCTCCTACCCTGCCTTTAACACAAAAAATAATTTCCATTGTTTTTAAATGTGAGGTTACAAAAATGCATTTTGGGACACCGGTGTTGGCAACATCAGCTGCAAGTGTTTTCAAATCAGCATCGGTTGTTTGGAGTTGCAGACTTGAATTTCTTTTGCGCGTATTTGGTGAATACTTTCCATGAGGTTCGGGATCTTTTGAGTGTATTTGTGGAATTCACTACAAAAGCAAATTCAGCAAACGAACCACTTCTTTTGCTCCGTTTTCTAAATGCCTCACAACATAATTGCCTCAGTCATATTTTTTTCAGGTCAAAGCAAACGACGTAAAATGAAGCAGCAGTGTTAGGAGAATAAAGTTATGCAAATGTCGTAATTTGACCAAAAATGTGACTGAGAAAATGATTCTCTGAGGCTAAAGAAACAAAACACAAATGAAGTGCAGCGTTTGGAACTGGAATAAACAGGTTTGCAACCAAACACTGGCTTTAACGCTGTGGGTGAACGTATGCAAGTGTCTTCCACCAATCAGTGTTCTTCAGCACATAGCCACGCCCATCAGAAAAGTTCCGCTCCTCAACCAAGAACTTTTTTCAGGGAAAGTTTGGGGTTTAGGGATTTTTTTTGTTTTTTTTTAAAATTTCGGAATTTTTTTGGAAATGCACTGAAGTTTTTCAAAATCCCAGGTGAAAAAGTTCCTGCAGTGGAAAAGAGAGCGTAGACGTGTTATTGACAATACTGATGTTTCTAAACTATACGGACAAAAATATTGGGACACATATTTCCAGCTGTAAGATGTCCTGTTCGTGCTGATTTTGAGATAAAAACATACATATTTCCTTAAAGATTCATGGGAGATTTTTCTTCTTAAGTCCCTCCGTTCTGTTTTTAAATCCCTTCTTAAAATCCACCTTTTCTCCTTGGCTTTTGAAACCATGCGAGATGTTTGAATGTATTATTTGGTTTATTGTTCTTATTTTTTGTTGTTTTTAATTGTACAGCTTTTTTATGTTTTTTTAAAATCTATTCTTGTATTTTATTCTTTTAAGTTTTATTTATTCTTCTGTACAGCACTGTTTTCTTTTTTGTTCTATGTCTTTTAATCTATTCTTGTATTTTACTATTTCATTTACATTTTATTTCTTTTTCTGCACAGCACTTTGGTCCACTGCGGTTGTTTTCAAGTGCCTTACAAATAAAGTGGGATTGGATAAGTGAGATGTGAAGAAAGTAGATGGTTAGATGTGGTGGAAAATTATTATTTACAATCAGAAAAATGTTTTAGAAATTTAGAGATAAAACATTTAAGACCACAGTCATGGAAAATCAAAAAAACAAAATCAGTGTTGAGGGAAATTAAGTAAAAACTGAGGCATTTTGGAAGCAAATAGAACAATTTAACCAAAACAAACCAATGCAATTATAT
Source organism: Apogon hyalosoma (assembly GCA_037367295.1). Lineage (NCBI taxonomy): Eukaryota > Metazoa > Chordata > Actinopteri > Kurtiformes > Apogonidae > Apogon > Apogon hyalosoma. Next base: position 29,033,978 of record JAPQRP010000018.1, read on the forward strand.
CTATCCTAATATAAAACTATATTATAACATTTCTTATTATTGTTTCGTATCCCAGACCCCTGTTAGAAAACAAACACCCGAATTCAACATGTCCCAATACTTTAGTCCATATGGTGTAGCTGTAAATGTATATTGCAGATAGATCATTTGAGAAAAACAAAGCCACTCTTGGAGAGAAAAAAACAACAGCAGAGTAGATGCATAATTGTTATAAAAATTTTATTTAGAATAAAACAACGTAGCCATATTACACGTAGTGTGGTCAATCTATTTTACATACCTCAGGAGAAACGACACAGTTCTGCCATGGTACGGTTCATCGTGATTGTAATCATCAAACTCATCACCAACATCATCATCACCACCATCGTCATCATCATCAGTCTACAGTCAGAGGAGGTTATAGTAGTGTTGTTCAGTCTCACAAGTTTTACAGGATAGCATATAGCACAACAACACAACGCAGTGAGGGACCAGTGCTCGAAGGCCAGTGGAAAAACCAACAAAAGACAAAGTAAATACTCGTCAGAACGGGAGGCTAGCTTCAGCAGGCCACAGACCCATTGTGGTACAGTAATAGTTGTGTTTTTTTTTTTTTTCACTTGGTATCTCCTCATTGCAGTGTACACCAATACAGTAAGCTAAAGCTCGGAATGCTAAACCAGGTTGTTCATGTTCTGTAAATGATCACAAGTGTCTTAAACAAGTTTACGAACCACAAAAACAAAAACTGTGTCTATGAGTCTGAGGTAGCAAGGCAATCATGGCTTTCCTCTGATTTTTGAACAAATATTTAAAAAAAAATATTCTACGTAATGACTGCGGGCCTCTTACAAACCCAAATTCAGATCAACTTTAGTTTTAAATCTATATTTTCCAAAACTTCTCTCTTTATACACAACCCCGTTTTAATTCGTCGTCTCACCGTCTCTGTCTTCCACACGTGGAATGACAAACTGTATAGGCACAGAAGGGAAAGAGTTTACATAACAAATTGCAGTCGACACAAAGTGTGCCGGCATATCAACGCTTTAAAGGGGAACTTGACATCGAGCATGCTACGAGATAACTCTTCAGAACAAAACGGACGATCCTTTCTGCCACTAAATGTTTTTATCTCAGGAACGTTCCCGAACCTGGAACGTGTTCTGTGGCTACTTCTACTGACAAACGACACTGTAGCAACTGGGGGCCGGATGGTCCAAAGCAGTGGAATGACAAAAAAAATATATGTAACAGTTCGATTCCCAGTGAAGGCAGAACTCAACAAAAACAAAACACAAATCCCAAACCACTTTCAGAAAGAAACAAAAGGCGTATGTCGCTATACAAAGCCCCGTGTCCACAATTCTAAACAAAAATCACTGACAAATGTTGAACCGAGTTCAGGTACAATCTACTGTCCATAAAACGTACAGTTTGCATAGTACAAGACAAGGTGGTCAAAGTAGTTCGGTTGTCTGGTCCTGTGCGTCTTTGGGCTTCAGAGTCGAGGGGGTTGGTTTGTTGGGGAGTGGTCCGATCACTTCAGACAGTTACTAAACACACGCGCCATCCTCTGCGGTGACGATTCTCACATCACCTGCAAAACACAAGCGTGGAATCAGCCCAAGCTGGTCTGGAAAATCTGTAAAAATAAACACAAGTGCTTCCAGGCACCACAAGCCCCGCCCCTCACACGTATTGTAGCTTATTTTGGCATCGATCCAGCTGATGTCATCATGTGAATGCGTGTGCTGATGTCAGCATATCAGCTGCCTCTATACGTGTGCCAATTTTGAAGTGAATTCAAACAAAATTGATGTTTTTATAGGCACTTGAAATTTCATCCATTATAAGTAAATGGGAGAAGAAAAAAGATTTTAAAAATTCATAGGAAATTTGAACTTTGACCTACGTTTCCCAAAATGTAATCACATCTATCCTGGGTCACTGGGAATCTATAAACCCAATTTGGTAGGAATTCAACCAATAGTTTTGCTGCTAAAGTGTTAATGAACAAACAAACAAACCAAAAACAGTACTCCTTGCCTCCACTCTGGGGGTCGGGGTGATAAAATGGCACATAAAAACTGTGGCTTTTCGTTCGTATATTTTCTCTTACTTTTACTGGAGATTTATCACATTAACTTATTTTTTAAATGTTTCTGTTACGTTGTACACTAAATACACCTTTCAGCTGTCGATATTCAGTCATACAGGGTGTTTGCTCTTTATCCTGATAAAAATTCCAGACTTTTTCAAAACTGCTATTTTTTTCCCCGACACCTTGACTTCATGTACTTTTACACTTGTGTGCCTAGTTTTTTGGTTCAGATTGTTCCTGTTATGTGTCGTAGAAAAGTTCATTTTAACAAATATATGAATAAATTAATGCATAATTTGCAGAAAAGTATGTTTTACTGACAGCAATGTTTTCAAAAACTATGAAAATCACAAAAGTGCAAGGATATCACACAAACAAGTTTCACTAGAATCATAAACACGCCAACGCATGTCGACACATTGGTGTGTTTTTAACTCCAGCCCCTATGAATTAATCTACAGGCCCACAGGAAATAAAGGCTTTTTAAAATTTTCTACCAAGTGAGAGCCTGAATTTTTGTCTTTTTCCAACTGAACATATTTTAGTGAAAAACTTTAAAATTGGCAATCTTTTTTTTTTAATTAAAAAAATACTGAATATCGCGCTCATGGAAGCTGAAAAAAACAAAATGAAACAGCAACAATAAACACATTATGGCTGTATATCGACAGCTGAAAGGTATATTTGCCGTACATCATAACAGAAACATTTGGTGATAAACCAACGTGATAAATCCCCAGTAAAGGTAAGAAAAAAATGCGAAGAAAAACCTACGGCTTTTTGTACGCGCCCAGTAAAACAAGTATCTCTGTATTTTCATCCGTACATCGCAGTGTGGAAATACGAGGTCGAAACAAAGGGAAGGGGTTTAAGGGCTGGGAAATGCACCGCAGGCCCTTAAGCCTGTTACGGACCGTTAGGAGCGGAGAGAGGAGGAAGAGGAAGAAGAGGAGGAAGAGGAGGAGGATTCAGGGGAGATTTTACAAAACAGAGCCGCCTTCTCAGAAGTGGAATTACCGATGTATTCACCGATGACTGAGTAAAACCTACTGATACTGAATGGTTTGAGGGTTAGCGTTGGAAGTTACAGAAGAGCGAGAAGGAGGTAATGATGGTTCAAAAACGGAGTAAAAAGTGGTGAAAAGGACGAGTACTTTTACTCAGTCAGTGTACTTCGAGGTACTTGCATATATCGCCTGAGTATTTCTATATTTTTAGCTTCATATTTCTACGCCATGACATCTCCGAAGCAAATATTCTACTTTTTATTGTACACGGTTCTCCTTTTTAATGCTCCGTGTGTGATATTTAGTGGCATCTAGTGGTGACGTTGCAGACTGCACATCCCTCAGTCGCGTTTGTTTCATCTCTTCTGCCTTATTAGTTCATGGAATTAACTACTAATAACTGGGAAAATTCTGAGCTCCTCTCCTCCGTGAATACAAATGGGTCTTTAAGAGGTCACGAAAACACAAAACGTATCATACGCAGATGAAAATTCAGATGTTAATATTCCATTTCTGCCCCATTATATTCACCTAAATGCCCTGTAACCGTGCGAACTTAAGCCCGACAAACCCAATTAATGAATTCAAGATTTGCTTTTGGGGTTTGAAGACACAAAAAATACAGGTACAAACAGTATATGCACGGAACGGCTGAAGGTCGGATTAAACCCAGACAACTCCCATGAGGCCTCAGGGTAAAGTGATGCACCTCACATGTTGACGTTTTACAGATAAGTGGTTGTCAAGGGACAGCACAGCTCGAAGCATATGATGATCTTATAGAATATGTTGCATTGAATGATAAAATGAGCAAAAACCTTAAACATCTACAGCAATAAAATGCAACATACACATGAATATTGCTGCAAAATGGATCAAAATCAGCATATTTAAACTAAAACACTAACAGAAACCGTTTTAATGCACTTAGTTTTCTGATAATATTTACTGAAGATTTTTTTTTACTTAATTTTTATTTACTTTTGCTCATTCAAATATACAAGACGTTTTACATCATGGAACATGTCTCATCAAACATCCCCATATGGCATATATGGGGGAAAAAAAGGGAAAAAATGAATATCTGCAGTAGATATTGATTACAATTAATCACAAATGGAAAAAAAAACCCAAACATACATGTAGATGACCCCTTCTGAATGCTTATTGTATTAAAAGGTTAATCATGGCGCTCCATCTGACAGATTTCCTCTCTTTCTCAATCCAAATGTTATATGTGGGAGGTTTAGGTTTCAACCACTCGATAGTGATGCATTTAATGGCTGCCGTTGGTACAATTCTTAAGAGGTATTTTCGGTTATTTCCCTCTAAACGTTCTGGGATTACGCCTAAAACAGCAAACTTTAATTCTCTAGAAAATGTCTGGTTGAAAACTGTGTTCACAGCCACAAATATACCCTCCCAGAAAGGTCTGATCTTTGGACACGTCCAGAATATGTGGGTGTGGTTCCCCTGAAGTAAGATTTTTAACGCAAAACCTTTACGTATCTTCCTTTCGCCCACGGATCTGAACATTTCCTCGTGTCCTGTGTGTCTCAGACAATGTACAGGTCGTGATGAACTTGCTTTGCGTTGAACAGGAAATGAAGCTGATTACCCAGAATTCAACAGTCATCAAACAGTAAAGAAGAATATGGAGTTGCTTTAAAAACAGCCAGCGCTGTCATCCTGCTTCTGACTAGGAATTACACTAAAACCTGATTTTTAGAGTATACATTATGTATTTATTTGGTGTGATTGTTATTATTTTCTTTCATTGCCATCCTATGGAAGTTTGTAAAAATACACATACAGCTGAGAAAAAGGAAAAGAGACTAACTGAACTGTATTTAAATGTGGGGGGTGTAAACATGACAAATTCATGGGGCCAAGCAGATGCAGTTGAGATGTTGAAAATTCTGTGTAAGGTCTGCCGCACAAGAGAGGCACAGAAGCAGGGAGTTGGACGGTCAGTGTGTCTAATCTTTTGTCATTTTCAAGGAAAGAGCGCTAATGCCTAGGTCGCAAAGGTTATTATGAACTGTAGGTTTATAAGAAATCTGGACATCGTAGACAAGCTCCCTCCACGAATGTCTACGAACTCCAGATTTCATATGAACTGTAAGATTCGTACAAACCCATTGTTCGTAAGAATCTCTGTGACCTCGCATTAGCGCTCTTTCCTTGAAAATGACAACATCCAGTCTCAGAAAATGAAAAAAAAACAACAAAAAACAGGCGTTTTCGGTCTGTTTTTCCATTCCTGTCAGGTAGTAACTTTTTTTATTATTAGAAAGAGAAAAAGAAAACCAATCCGTTCTTTTTTTTTTTTTTGGTTTATCTGTTTTGACACTGAAAAAAAAAACACCTTGAAATTCAATTTCAATTTTTCTATTTTAAAGCAAAAATCCAATTAACCACTAGTTTTTCTTTTGTTTCTGAAAGGAAAATCCAATTACCAAAAGATACACTGACCTACGCTCAAAGCATGTTACGTTTCATTTTCGGTTTACGCCAGTTCCTCTACTTAAGGATGCTGAAAAGCCTGACTCATTGGCTAGCTGTTAGCCAATCAGAGTCAAGCAGATTAGCACAGTTGAATATTCATGAGAACTGGCGCAAATTGAGCTGAGTCTTCCAGCAGGCTTTCGATACCGCATTAAAATCCATGGTAGAACTTCAGACGTGAGCACAAAAGTAGTGAAATTCATGTGGCGTGGCACCTTTAAGACCCTGCGGGAACCCTGTGTAACAACATCTCTGTCCCATAATGCACCTTGGCCTGAGAGAATGTGAAGAAGTGCTAATGGTGCTCCCTGCAGATCCATTAATGGCTTTTTTGCTCTCAGGCCTCCCACAGGCCCATGGGGGGTGGGGGTGGGGGGTACATGAGGGAAACAAACTACTCTTATGGAGGAAGCTGTAATTACCTCAAAAATGTGAAGGGTTAAGAAATTAAAGCATGCACGGAAGAGGGAAAAAAGGGAAAATCAGGGAGCTAGAGCTCCCAATACGCAGAGATAAAGAGTGAGTGAAGAGCGCTGTCTTACCTGGGGTCTGGAGGAGAGGCTCGAGGCTGTGGGAGAGCAAAGACAACAGAATAGTTAAGCGCTTCAATTCCTCTGTTCATCTATTTTTTTTGTAAGTGTACAATAAATTTGGAGCCTCTGGGAGCCTCCCACGTATTCCTGCGCTCACTCCGTCTCGCGGCCTTGGAGCTGTGCTGTTACCAAATGCTAATAACACTGGAGCGTCTGCCAGATTAGAATGGATTTTAACTAAAGCCCTCACAGGAGTTTCCACGCTAAAAAAGTGAACGCAATCTGAAGTCAGTCAGCTCCGAGTCAGTGTTCGAAGACGCCTTTTATTCTTTTATTTGATTAGCATCCCCTGAGGTAGATAACCGCTCAAACTCCGCTATAAAGAATCATTAAGTTTTCCTGATTGTATCAAATACCAAATTATAATAATAATAAAATGGGGAGAAAAAAAAAAAAGCTTCCAGGCTGTCCTTAAAATCGCCCATGAGGTAACAATCAACCCTGCACCGTCGGGACTCTGTTCACTCGAGTAGTGATTTCTGAAAGGTATATACAGCTACACAAACACACAACACACAAATAAGACTGGACGACACTATGAGGCAGACAGAAAAAGGACAAATGCAGGAAAAGGAAAGAGGAAGGTGAAGACGAGGACAGAAGCACATGTGTGATATAAACAATCAGAAGGTGGAACAGTGGCTCATTTACATCCGCACCAGTCATTATCCGATTCCTGGAGTTATCCGATTATTCCACTGATCACGTAAACAGTAAAATCCAATGTACTTTATTAGATAACAGCAGTAATCTGATTATGAGAAATCAGATTAACACACCTGGATTTCTCCAAAATACTCTAATATCTCCCTGCATGTATACAGGTAAATCTGATTTGTTCCGTTCTTCAACAATTAAACAATTAAAATTGTAGAAAACTGAAGTTACGTAGTCAAACATGAGCGAAAGACAATAACAGGAAGTTGGATTCTACCATCACTACGTACGAAGAAATCTGATAAAGGACTGGAGCGTCTAAACCAGAGTTTATTGATTATCGCAGTTCTTAAGTGCACGTAAACGCGTTAGATTTGATGATTACAATTATCCGATTACTTCCAGTTATCGGAGTTTTATGATCATGGAAACAGGTTCATTGACTATCATTTTTGGGCAAATATATATATTCTGGGGAGCCATTTAGGGGGGCTAAACATGACAAATTCATGGGGCCCAGTATTTGTGGGGGGCCCATACGCAGTGGAGGGGGCCCGGGGGGATACAGGTTCGAAGTTGTGAACATTTCGTGTAAGATCCGCTGTATAAGGGAGTCGGAAGGCGAACACTGAGTTGAGCATGTTAAGTTTTGATTTCATTTTCACGCTAACGTAAGTGACATTGTTTATGGCACGTGTCCCCCACCCCCCACCCCCCCACTCCCCTGGTTTTCATGGGGCCCATAACTAGTAGCAGTGCCCCTGTATGTAATTATAGTATACTTATATATAAACAGATCGCCATGTATTCATGAGTGTAGATCTATGTATGTAGGTGTGAGTATATGTATATGTGTAGATATATGTTTATTTGTATATGCGTAAATATATAAACTGTTGTCCATAAAGTTGGAATAACTGCATTTTCAGACACATTCCTCTTTTTATTCCTATTTACAGTCGCGGAAAAAAATTATTAGACCACCCCTTGTTTTCTTCAGTTTCTTGTTCATTTTAATGCCTGGTCCAACTAAAGGTACATTTTCTAATGATACCAACAAAAACAGCTCATAGTAGTTGAATTTCAGAGCTGATATCTATCCATTTTCCATGTTTTCTTAATAATAACCAAAATCACTTCAGTTCTTTCATCAACATCTATGTCATTGCACTGACAAAAACAGTGCTTTTATTCATTCCATGTTTTCTTTTTTGTCTATTTTAGTCACATGATCCACACAGGAGTCAGGACTTAATTGCATAACCATTGTTTCTGATGACTTTTGATGGGCTAATCATTTTTTTCCACGACTGCATAAACATCAGTAATCACCTTTGACCAGGTCCCAGTTACACTTGATCTATCAAGAATAAATCACATTGTCACAATCATTTCATGAGAGGAGGAAAAAATATTTTATTCCAACTTTACGGGCAACAGTGTTTTTCCTGAAGCTAAATGATGTATATATAAAATGAGTGCATATTATGTCTACTTTATAGTCAAACAATAAGGTAAATCTGAACTCCCATTCTTTAGAAAGTGCTTTAAAGAAATCGGGAAATACTATGAAGGTGTGGGGATTTAGTCACAGACATGCAGAGGCAATAAAAAGACAAAAAATTAAATCCAAATTGAGTAAAAAATGACTCTTGTGCCAGAATTATTAATGCATCTCAGTGTGTCACAGCTTTAATTTTCTACATTACTGCACATTACTTTTTAATCAGTGAATTCAAGCAAACAGATAAGAGTGAGCTCCATTTTATTTAGAAAGTGGTTAAAAGAAAACAGAGGATGAAAGTGTATAATATAACTTATTTTCAGTACCTGTGTGACGCACCTGAGCATGAAAACATTACAAAACCAAACATCAATCCATGTGTTGAGTATAATACGTAAAGGTGGAATGATTTGATGAGGATGTTCACAATGTAATCCAGTTTCCACTCGTCTACTCAATACACGGACTGTGTTATTAATTATAAACAAGTCAATGAAAATATGAACTTTAAAGTTTTTAAAGTTATCATAAAAAAGTTAGTGTTATCTTGACCGAAAGGGAGGCAAGGGGTCAAAATAATAGGGGGTTTAGTTTGGTTTGTTTGTTAGCAGCAAAACTATTGGTTGAATTCATACCAAATTTGGTTTATTCATTGCCAGTGACTCAGAATAGATCTCATTACATTTTGGGAAAAGCAGGTAAAATTTTACATTTTTAATGATTTTTTTAAATCTTTTTTTTCCCCATTTACTGATAATGGGTGAAATTTCAAATGTCTGTAGCAGCAAAACTATTGATTGAATTCATACCTAATTGGGTTTATAGATTGCCAGTGACCCAGAATAGATGTGATTACCTTTTGGGAAAAGTAGGTCAAAGTTACAATTTTTATGAAATTAAAAAAAAATAAAAAAATCTCCCGTTTACTTATAACGGCCGAAATTTCGCATCTATAAAAACATCAATTTTGTTTCAATTTTTTTCAAACTT
>JAPQRP010000018.1:29063159-29076339 GCA_037367295.1 Apogon hyalosoma
CACTTTTATTAGCCTTTGGTTCATTTATTTGTGTATTTGGACCCTAATAGTTCATACAGTTTGAATTTGAACCCTCCGGCTGCTGCAAAGCTATCTTTAAATTCAATTTGGAAAAAACAGTGGCTTTCTACAACCCGTTGCAATTCATTCTTAATCTGTTACGTTTACAACTAGTTACGTTACGACATTTGCACATATAAGGTCAAGGCTTCCGACGAACATTTCTCGGAGCACGCCTAATTTGTTTATCAGGAGCAGTGGTTGTCGTAAAAACTGAAAATATGTCCAAACTTCGAGCCGATTACCTAAAATGTTCAGTTTTTGGTTGTATTAACGAACACAAGTGGTTGAACGGGACAGAGCAGCACGGTCAAGAACCCGGAAGGAGGCGGGATCACGTGCATTTAAAGGGCCAGCGCTGAAAACGGCCTTTCTGGTGTCATTACTCAGAAATAGGGTTGAAGATGGACCTGTGGAGTTGAATGAATGAAGAATTCAGACCCAAGCAGAGCATTTACAGTTTATGTAGACCACAGGGAAATGTCTTAAAATGCGTAATTCCATTTAAAAAAGCATAATATGACCCATTTAAGTCAGTGTTATCACATTCATGGGACAGACTTGGAGAAAAAGAAGAAAAGTTCCTTTGTGCTACAATAAGTGCATAACTTAAGCTGGCTATAAAGATGAATGACAGTTTTTTTTAAAGCACTGAAGCTTTATTTAGCTTTTAGTCAAGACGAAGAGCCTAAATGTGGAGACTCCTTTTAAATATGTTCATTATTCTTTACAAAGCCGCCAATGCTAATCCGCTAGACAAGCTGGATGTTTTGAATGTTTCTTCCCAGTTAGCAGTGATGTTAAAACGGCAAAATATTACGATTCATGTCGAGTTTTCTGATCTAAACGCTCCCTCATAAGTCTTATTCATTTTATGCACAGTACCAGACAAAAGCAGCTGTCCGGCGCTCTATAAAACTGTACATGAGATATACGCTATAAAATATGAGCTCGGACAATAGTGTTTGTTTTCTTCTTAAAAGTTGAAAGTGCCATCATGCAGACAGGTGCTATATTGTGCGTTATGCTGATAAAATGAGTAAAAAAAACCTTCTTGTCAAAGACTTGTACTAGAATCCAGTCCAAGTTATTGTTTACGGTTTAGTCTTTTGTTTTCTTTGGATTGTATATCTTTTATGTTCTGCGACAGGATAGCCTTTTTTTTTTTTTTCAGCAAATCTTACAGAGATGATGCAAACATGACTGGAAGCACTAAAACTGTAGCTGCTGTAAATGTGCCCTGGTGGGTGTTATTTTTCCCTCTGCTGTTAAACTCATTAGCCTTCATGAAACCATCATCTTCCTCAGCTCATTAGTGGCCAACACTTTTCTGAATGTGAGTGTGAGTGGTGGTGCAGAGCTGGCAAAGATAATAGCTTGTTCTCTTAAAAAAAAAAAAAAAAAAAGAAAGCCTGAGTACAAAGGACAAAACAGTGAGGAGGAGTGGGGATAATGTGTTTGTCCCAAATTACAAAAGCTCTGAGAGGAAAATAAATCCACCGCTGTTCCCATCTTCCCCTGCTCACCGGCATTTTTCTTTTTTTTGTCTCTGTATTGTTCCGTCCTCCTATTGATCAGTTGAAAAGTAGCAGAAGTGGAGAAATGTTGCTTCAGTTGTACACCTCCTGTATTGTGCAGTAGGGTCAGATGAAGGTGATGAGTGGGAACAGTGGCCCACACCATGCATCCACGGCAGCAGGAGATGCAGCTTTAAACAGGCCTCATCTTCGCTCATCGTCCTTAAAGGCTTCACTGTTTTCCCGCCGTGCATTTCCACTGCTGATGAGCTCTAATTTCCAACTGAAAGTTTTTGGGGTTTTTTTTTGAGAAAAATCCAAAACTTATCTCCTTTTCTTTAAGAGAAGGAAGAATCTCCTGGTGCTTGTATAGAAATTCTGAAAAGCGAGCACCAGTGACAGAAAGTCAATTTTTTTGTTATCTGTTCCGCTTGGAACTACTGTTGAGATTAACCCATACAGACCCAAATATCCACCAGCCACCAAAGCATCTACTGATCTAAACTGTTTAATACCTGTTGATCCATTAATCCTGTCAATACGTGTAAATAATTGGTGTAAAATACAGTTTGTCGTCATTTCATGGTCATCAGATTTGACCCATTTGGTCTTTCAGAGGCTCCGTAGTTACCGTGGAAAGTAAAACCCATGAAGTTTGATCGATGAAAGAGGATAGATTTGCTTGGTTTATGTGCAACTAATGACAGATTTTATTGTAAGTCACTTTTTCTCTTTTTTCGGTATGATAAACCTCAAATGTATTCAATTCAGCTACTTAATTTATCCCCATAGGACAATTTAGTTTACAGTCTACCAGACGTTGAATTCGACAACAAAAAAACCCATCAAATATACAAAATCTTTGTATCACTTGTTTTTTTCATATTCAATTCTGAATCCACAATAGGAAAATAAAGACTGCCCGTTATTTCATTATTCATCTACAAATCAAAAATTAAAATGAAAAAAAAAAAACGAGTTGTTTTTTCATTCTTTCGATTGTACGCACAAATAAAAAATTGGAAATAAGCAAATGAACCAAATGTCAAGTTTCATGTTGACATTTTTGATATGCGATTTGGTATGACCTGGAAGTTACTGACTTCTTCGTGTGCTGAGCTGGACAGTCGTGGTTTTGCTAGTATTCTGCCTAATGCATTCTGGGTAATGGAGAATTTTGTGTTTTTTCCGAGGCAGCAAATGTGTTTACTCTGAAGGAGGATGACATGACAACTGAAAAAATGGTCAGGATCTTCCAGGTATTAATGTTTTGTCTAATACAGTGTGGCCGTGGTAGACAATCTAAGTAGAAGCCACTTCACGTAACACATGAAGAAGTCAGTAACTTCTGGGTCATAGCAAATCGAATATCAAATATGTCAACACAAAACCTGACATTAGATCCATTTGCTTATTTTCAATTTTTAATTTGTTCGTACAATCGAAAGAATGAAAAAAAAACAGGTTTGTTTTTTTTCGTTTTGATTTGGACATGAATAATGAAATAACAAGTCATTTTTTCATTTTCCGATTGTGGATTCTCAATTGAATATGAAAAGAACGAATGATACACGGATTCTATACACATGCACAAATAAAACAAAATCACATGGACAGCCTTTCAGTGCAAGTGAAATGCAGGAACTAGAGCAGCATAGGTCAAGTGCATGGACCAGCAGGGACCAGAATAAATAAATAAATACATAAATAGGTGAGCAACAGATACATATTGTGGTCACGATGTTTGCCTATCAACAGATTTAAGAAGCCTGATGGCAGAGGGAATAAAAGAGCTGGCGTATTTGTTTGTTTTCCTCGGCGGGTTGAGGTAGCGCCTTCCTGAGGGTATTTAACAAAATTCCTGAGCCAGAACATGATTAGGTCGACTCATGACCTGACGAGCTTTCTGGACCACCCGTTTCTTCCAGAGGGAGCTCAGGTCCGTCAAGGGAACGCAAATAATCTCAGCATGATAATTAAAATACCTGATCAGTAAATTTAATATAGGAAAATATCTGAGTTTTACTGAAAAAAAAAAAAAAGCAAAATAGAGAAGATAATATTATGTTAAATCAGGGGTCTCAAATATGCGGCCCGCCAAAGGTTCCAATCCGGCCCGTGGGGTGAATTTGAAAAGTGCAAAAATTCCACAGTCAAGGCTGTGGAACTCCTTTTAGTTCAGGTTCCACATACAGACCAATATGATCTACAGTCAAATAATAGCATAATAACCTACAAAAAAGAATGACTCCATAGTTTCTTCTCGGTTTGATGTGAAAAAAAATATATTACATTATGCCTGTAAATAATGACAACTTCAAATTTTTGTCTTTGTTTTAGTGCAAAAAAATAACATTAAATTATGAAAATATTTACATTTACAAACTATCCTGTAACAATAAAAGGTGAATAACCTGAACAAATATGAACCTGAAATGTCTAAAGAAAATTAAGCACAATTTAACAATTTTCTGCCTGTTATTAAGTGTTTAGTGTCTTTGTGGATCCGATCCATAATGCACATGTAGAAATGATAAGTTGTTAAAATTGCAAAGAAATTTCAGTTTTTTCAGATTATTCACATCTTTTTTATTTGGATAGTTTATAAACCTAAGTGTTTTCATAATTTAATGGGGGGGGTTGCACTAAAACAAAGACAAAAACTTGGAGTTGTCATTATTTATAGGTTATTATGCTATTATTTTACTGGTCAGGTCCACTAGAGATCAAATCGGGTTGAATGTGGCCTGTGAAAGAAAATGACTTTGAGATCCCTGTGTTAAATGATGGTTAATTATAGAGGAAAAAATAATAATTTGGGAAGTGCCACAAAAATAGCACTGGGTCTTTATGGGTTTAAAAAAAAGAAAAGAAAAGAACAGAAAAATCCTCCACACTGTCTCTGTATCGCCAACATTTTCATGCACAAATCCATTCCAGACGTTGTTAATTTTCAAATTTACGATGCTGATGATGTGTGATCTGGGAAATCTACAAGAGTCTTATCAGGATGAGGAGACAGAATGAAAGCAACTCACTCCAAAGACAAAAAAAACCCAAACCAAAACAAAACCCACTGACAAGTGTGTAGTTGTGTGTGTGTTTCTGTTTTAACACATACTCGAACTCAGAGGACGTTTGAAACCTCAAGAGCTCATTCCCCTGATTAGGATCTCTCAGTTGGAAAAAGTCACTAATACGTCCTTCAGCTGGAATGGCCTGCAGTCGGCGCACACTCCACGACAACACACACGCACAAACACACAATCGGGAACTTCAGCACCTGTTCTCGTCTGCTTTCCCCTTTTTTGTCCTCGTCTCTTTCGATCAAAGATAACCGGCTGCTGTTACAGATCCTGAAACCGATCACTCTTGTGTCTTATTGTTGACACTCTCATCCATTACATTTTCTTTTAAGTCTTGTCCGCCCAGTCGTACAAAACCACATCTCTTTGTCCTTTTCAACTCAGTCCACTCATCTGCTGCTCTCACGGAGCCAAGAGGAGCCGCGCTGGTGTTGCTTTGGCTGGTATAACTATACAGTGAACAAATATGAAGAAGAAACACACAAACTGCTCTTCTTTTCTTCATCTGAAGTTGGAATAATTTTGTTTTCAGACACATTCCTCTTTCTACAGATCAGTAATCACCTTTGACTAAGTGCATTGACCACATACTGATCCCACTTACACTTTAATAATAATAATGGATTAGATTTCTATAGCGCTTTTCAAGGCACCCAAAGTGCTTTATATTATTGATCCATTATTCACTCGCTCTTACATTCTCACTCTGGTGGTGGTAAACTACATTTGTATCCACAGCTGCCCTGGGACAGGATGGAAGCGTGGCTGCAGTTCTGCTCCAAACGGCCCCTCCGACCAACACCAAACATTCATAGGCATTCATACACCAGTGTGAATGACACTGGAGGCAAGGTGGGTGAAGCGTCTTGCACAAGGACACAACGGCACATGACTAGGACAGAGTGAGATTTGAACCGCCGACCCTTTGGTTATTGAACGACCCACTCTACCACCTGAGCAATGGCCACCTTTATCAAGAATTAATCACATAGTCACAATAGCTTCACGAGGTAAAAAACAAAACAAAACAAAAAAACAACTTATATTGCCACTTTATGGGCAGTGTATTTCCTGAAGCTCTATAAAGAAAGACAAATGATTAAATCTCCTGTCTGATTCCAGTTTTCAGAAATATTCTCATTTACCTCATGATTTTTTGTGAAATGTTTAGCTGAAATCAGTCTTGTTATCTACTTTTTTCTTCAGGAATTGTAAAAAAAATACAACACAGATGGATTAAGTTACATAATTGCATGTATATTCCATTATTAACAGTTTATAGTTTTGTCAACTGTAGTGGTTGCCTTTTCATGAAATGCATGTTTTAATCTGAAATATCATCCTTCAGTAATGATCATCAGTGTATATTCTCCTGGGACCCAGCAAAGTATTTATGTCCTCTGTGCGGGACAAGAGCGTCACAGCTTTTCTTGAAAAAACAAACCAATCAAGTGGTTCCAGGCACAACAAACCCCGCCCCTCACACCTATTGTAGCTTATTTTGGCATTGATCCAGCTGATGTCATCATGTGTACGTGTGTGGTGATGTCAGCAGAAAGAAGAAAGAAAGAAAGAAACAAACAAACAAAAAACAAACGTTGTCCATTACAAAGGACCTTCCATAAAAAAATTATTGAATACAAAAAGTCCACATTTTTGCTTCCCTGGGTCTAAGGAGGATATTCAAATGGAACAGTAGTAACGTATGTTGAATGTAACACACACACACACACACACACACACACACACACACAGTACAACTGCAGATTGTAGAGAAGTGCTGGACGTGTGGTTGTGTAGCTGCGTCGTGTGGTCGGAGTTGGACAAATGTGACTTACATGCTTCCTGTGGCCGAGCTGCTGTCTGTGGGCAGAGATCCGTTGGAGCGTTCCATCTGAGCCAACCTGAAGAACGAACCATCATTAGTGACGTAAAATTCAAACACCAGTATGTAAGCACTTTTAACGCCTGTTCATGTGTAGAAAATGGATGAGAACAAATGAGGGTCTCAATGCAACACCAATACTTTAATGAACCTACAACAGGCTAAATAAACTATAATGCCCTCTATGTGCTGTAACGCACCCACAGTGCATTGTGTGGTTGTAGCTTTAGAAAAACCGGCCATATTAATAGGACCGGTCCCCTGATCAAAGCCTTCATTTACTCATCTCTGTAACAGCAGCAGCTGGACATGAGTCACAGAACTAGTCTGTGGGATGGACAGTGAACAACAGTAGAATATGGGGGAGAGACAGGGAGCAAAGGAGTGATAAATTAACAATTTTGTGGGTCATGTCTCTTAATTGGGAGCATTTTCCCATGCAAATCCAT
This sequence comes from Apogon hyalosoma, assembly GCA_037367295.1. NCBI lineage: Eukaryota > Metazoa > Chordata > Actinopteri > Kurtiformes > Apogonidae > Apogon > Apogon hyalosoma. The sequence continues at coordinate 29,070,157 of JAPQRP010000018.1, forward strand.
AAGCTGCATTCTAATCAGCAGTATCGGTGTCTGCATGTGCATTTCAGCTAAAATGCTATTTCACAGAGCTCACGTCTGTGTCAGTGCTGATAAAACACTGCAGCCTGAGACACTGAGCAGAGGTTAATGGTGTGTGACCAATGGAAGGTTACAGGCCAGACAGAGCAGAGCTGCATCAGGAGTCTTTATGATTATAGCTCAGTGTGAAAGGACAAGACGGGGTTCTGTTTTGACACAAATATCACCCCGTCCGGACCATAAGCTCGGGGCCGATCACACATCACACATCACGCGCTCGTCCGTGGCCTGAGATGGGATTGGTGGAAACGTTATATGTGTGGAGCTTTAATATTCAGGCTTATCTTAAAATCAAACATGATAGGATTTCACTCTAGGTGCACAGGAACATTAGTCCAGTGATGTAAGTTGTGATTAACGGCGGCTCGTGCGTCACTCCTCCAGGCGTGTGTTGATGCAAACAGCCGGGTCACTTGGAATAAGACGCTAAAAACAAACAGCTATCGGGCCGATCTGCTGCTCTGCTACTTTGATCGCTGCGCAAAATCCGTAACGTCGCCGGTCTAAGCAGTGGGTGGCTGCGTGTATTCCACACAGTCACAGCGAATACTTGACAGGCATCTGACATTAAATATATGTGTACACTGTACGTAACTGGCAGGTACAGCGCTCAAAAGTTTATTCTATACTTGTTTTCAATCATATATTCATTGACGGCAAACAAATAAAAAAACTATATCCTGTTAAAATACACTGACAGTTATTCTTATGCCGCAACAGCATTTTCCCCACTTGAGTCAGGGTTTATGAAATTACAAAACTCTGCATATATTAAAAAGTTAAGACCGAAGTTTATGACACACTCAACATTTTGTATGGATCGCAGCCAGAAGAGAAGTCAGATGCTCTGATGCCGGTGGCGAATTTTTTTCTTCAGACGCATGATTGACGTTGTAAGATTATTTTTAGCTCATGCAGATTATGCTCAAATGGTTTGGCACAATACAGCATGTTCCCTAAATAAGAAAATTAAAGGATTATTTGAAAGACTGATTGGCAAATCATGTTTGTTTTGGAGCTAAAATCTAATATTTTCGTGTGAAACTGCGAGTATGTGTAATTGAATCGGTGCTGCAGAAACTAAGGTTCTACAACATTTTAATTAAGAAATAATACTGAAGCCTTAGTCTGTTAAACTGGAAGAACGAAAATCTTCCATCTCATCAGGCAACACTTACATTTGGAGAAAATCTAATTTTCACTAAAAGATAATTAAAGTTATTTTATTCAATTTGGCAGCCCTTTATAGATTATTGTAATAAGTAGGCAGACCCCCCCCCTTTTAATGTGTGTACATGTGAGTGGAGGTGTAGTGTTCTTGTTCTGACATCACGTATATTGGATACTGTATGTGTCTTTTTTTATATTGGAATTGTTCTAATTTCAATAAAAAGAGTTAAAAAAAACAAACGTTTGAACGGCACCGATATGTCAGTACAGCTTTTCATTTGTTTACTGTTTATGTGTTTAGAGTAAATCACATGTACTTTGTGTACAGTACGATGTTCAATATAGGGCACTGCTACAGAGGCGCAGACTATTTTAGAGGAAGTGGAATTGCAATAATCATTTTTCATGCAGCATGAACGCAATTACAGTAAGATAATTTACTGTGACTCATCTTGTTAAAACCTAAACACGTATTCAGATCAGGCATGATTACAACCATGACGATTTACATATTCATCAAGTTATAGAGTCACTGCTCTTTAGTTTGTTGCCGAGAACAGGAATCGATATCATGGCTCTTGTGGTTGTCAGGTTCTAAAACATCCACGGGGACGACGGGTTGTGCGAATAATGTAAATGACGAGAAGCATGAGGAGTTCCCACAATTCCATTTTCCTTTGCGTCATCATTAGTTTGACGACTGAAGAATAGTTAATGAACTGTCAGAAATGTGAAAACGTTTTGGTCCGTTGATGATGATAGAATAGATTGGCTGTTGAATATGTCTGCCTTTGTTTCTAAGGCATGGAAAACACATCAGGATGTTTTATTACCCCCCCACACCACCACCACCCCCCGAAAGGGAGGCAAGGGGAATTGTTTTTGGTTCTGTTTGTTTGTTTGCTTTTTAACACTCTAGCAGCATAACTATTGGTGAAATTCATACCAAATTGGGTTTATAGATGGCCAGTGACTCAGAATCGATGTGATTACATTTTGGGAAAAGTAGGTCAAAGTTAAAATTTTTTGCGAATTTTTCAAATCTTTTTTTTCTCCCATTTACTTATGATGGTCAAAATGTCATGTCGATAAAAAAACAAAAAAAAAACATTGATTTTACTTCAATTTACTTCAAACTTGGCACATATACAGAGGCAGTTGATACGCTGACATCAGCACACGCATAGACATGATGACATCAGCTGGATCGATGCCAAAATAAGCTACAATACACGCGAGGGGCGGGGTTTGTTGTGCCTAGAACCACTTGTTTAGTTTAGTTTCTGTTGTAATTCATGCTGCGACACTGGCTCGGCTTTCTTTTAGTGATTAATGCTGTCTTATAAGGCTGTTTTTCAGGGGGCATTTTGAACGCATGAAAAAATAATACGATCACATCAATCAATCGGGTCTTTTTTTAATGTGAATTTAACCAGGTTTAAAGCCTGGAGGGGTTTCCATTCATTGACTATACAACTGAATTCATTTTATTAAGATAATTTGGCTGAGCATCATCATTTACACTAAATTTGCATCCGTTTAATAGTGTTGCCCTTTTAAAGAGGCATTCCTGTTCTGTGAAGAAGCTCATAAAGTGTTTGTTTAATATGCAGCCTTTAAATGCATCCTTCACGCAGCGTGTCCAGTGTGTGGCGTCTGATTGGAGAATGTGGTGCGTACCTGCTGGCATACTGCTCTATCCTGGAATGGGTGTCATCATGAGAGAGTTGAGGTGACTGGGACAGCCTGAAAATGAATGGGGTAATGGAGATGAATGAGATTCGGCACATTCCCACACAGCCTCATTAACACGGCGAGGTTCACGGGCGCATGCACACACTCGCTCACACAGGCGCACGCCGTAATGGCCCTTCATAACATCACCTAGAAAACAAATCTGATGATCCTAGAAAGAGAAATAGGAGAGCGGGGATGATCTACGGAGCTGCCGGATGGTTTCTGACAGCCGCCGCCGGGATGAGCAACTGAACGCTAGGTGGATGCTTTAGGGAAGATGGTGAGGATGCAGCGGGTGAGGCAGGCAGGCAGGCAGGCAGGCAGGCAGCATGCAGGGCGGTAATGGCTCTGATCTATGATGGGATGTACTTTCAGATCACAAACAAAACAAAACTCCGAGGCGTGACGTGTTAAGGTGGAGACGCTTATTTCCGACACGATCCCAAGAGGTTTGAGGATAAAAACCAAAACGTGACATAAAGCTGGGGGTGAGGAAGGTGAGCGGGGAGAGAGGGGAGTAAAAGGGGGTGTGGCTTGAAAGGCATTCCAGTCTGGAGATGTTTCTGGTGGCGTAGATACTCACTCATACTGCTCCGGACACATGCTGATGAGGGTGACGGGACTGTAAGAGAATTGGAAGGGGGGAGGGGGAGGGGGGAGCAGAGGTACCACAAAACATTTTAAGGGTCATATAAACTCAGTGGGTCAGAGACAAAAACACAACAGGAGGAGGAAACAGTGGAAGGAAAAGTCACAACAGCAAGACTGAGTACAGTGATAAGACACGGAGACAGTCAGCGATATAACCCACAGGTGCTTTATTCCCTGCGGCTTTATCATAAACCAGCCTGTGACACAGAAAATTCTAGCTGGAGAATCAGTTCTGAATGTCAAATGGGTGTTTTGACCCGTCAGCATGCCGAGTATACGCAATATATACAGCAGCTTTGTGTGTTTGTGTGAAAGCGGAAAAATAAATAAGCTGAACGTGTCATTTTTCATTAAACTGGCCTCACCAGTCCTCCTGCATACTAAATGAAATGACCCAAATTTTCAGCCATTTTCTCATTTATTTTCCGCAGGATTTACGGAAATAGCACGGCAGTAGAAACGTATATAGAACCCCGTTAAAACTGATCTCCATGTGAATTCATTATAGTATAATGGGAGCGAAGGAACAGAGTCAGGAACCAGTAAACCAAGCTACTGGTTTTACAGTTTCTGGAAATAAGAGGATTGACCAGAATACTGATAATGATGTACAGTGTTGGGAGTAATGCGTTCCAAAAGTAATGCATTACAGTAATGGATTACTTTTTGCTGTAACGCATTAGTACTCAGTTTTCAATAATATTTTACTCAGTACATGTTCAATAGCACTTGTGTTTACTACTTTTGGCCCATAATTTCATAGCTCAAATGACAAAAAACAAACAAACAAACAAATGAAAAAAAACCCAGCAAGACCGTGACACCTTAAGGAATCAAAAATGCGTCCGGAAAGTTCTATTTCCTGTTGGTGTTCAGCCAATGGGTTTCTCCAGCAGAAGACAGTCCATTGGCCACATGGATGTAAAGTTGCAGAAAAAAATTATTAAACCACCCCTTGTTTTCTTCAATTTCTTGATCATTTTAATGAACTGGTCCAACTAAAGGTACATTTGTTTGGACAAATATAATGATAACAATCAAAATTGGCTCATAGTAGTTTAATTTCAGAGCTGATATCTATCCAGTTTCTGTGTTTTCTTGATAATAACAAAAATCTATCAATATCTATGGCATTGTACTGACAAAAACAGTGCTTTTATTCATTCCATGTTTTCTTTTCTGTCTGTTTAAGTCACATGATACACACAGGAGTTAGGACTAGATTGCATAACCATTGTTTTTGATGATTTTTGATGGTCTAATAATTTTTTCCGCGACTGTATGCTCATTACTAACCCTAACCCTGCTTTACCGAAGCTAGCTAGCGTGATTCCTGTGATCAGCAATGACGAGGTAAGCTAGCGTTTATATGACTAGTTAGAATTCTTTATCAGTTGTGGATTTCTCTACCGGCGTCCTCGGTGAACACGTAAAATATTGAAAAAAATTAAAGCGTTCTGCTGGGATTCGAACATCGTAGACCGTAGCGTTACTTACTTTAGGGCACAAATGTATGCATGTGAAGGCTCTGCGAACTCTTGTATTGGGAGGGGGCATGCGACATTTATGATGAGTCTGTATGTGACTTAAGAGTAATACAGGAGTCATGTAACGCATTACAGTTCTGAGGCAGTAATATTGTCAGGTAAGGAATTACTTTTAAATAACAGTAACAAGTGATATGTAATGGATTACAGTTTGGAAGTAGCTTGAACAACACTGCTGATGTATAAACGCTTTGGTCGGTCAGGTGCAGAAGCAGAGTCAAGCTCAGCAGACTTTGGCAGTAATCAGAAACACTTAAGTCGTCACTTGATTTATGAATATTATTAAAAACATTGATTAGAGCAGCTTGAAAGTTTCCAGTTGGTGTTGTTGGTTATTGCTGTTCTGCACAAAGACAACTACAAGAAATTCCACAACAAGGGGCTTATCTTATCTTTTAAAACTACAAAGAAATGTATTGTTTCAATGGATTTCCGCAGTCGGAAGTGAAAAGCCAACTGTTGCCATCTCATTTTTTTGCTTTTGCCCTCACATTAAAGCGAAGAAATTCAAAGAGGTTATTCAAGGCGTGGTAGTTCTGTTTCTCACAGTGGGGCGGCCGACGCGGTGCCACTTTGTAGCTGCAAGGACAATTCAGAGTGCAGATTCAGATGTTAAAAAAAAAAGAGGCATGGGGGGGTTGGGGGGAGAGACTGAGGTCTGCTGGATACTACTACTGAGAGCTGATGCTGCTGCATTTAGGATCCCTGCTGAGACTAATGCCAGAAGCAACAGTCAGCGCGAATATTTTTTTTTTTGTTTTGGATTGAAACATCTTGATTTCATGACAAGCTGATAAAGATGTAGCTTATTTTGCCAAAATGTCTGATCCAGATACAGAGTGGTACGATGATAACGCTGGGAGTTTAATATGCAGATGGGTTCACTTTGACAGAACAGAATAAAACAGAACAGAATAGAATAAAATAGAACAGAACAGAACAGAACAGAACAGAACAGAACAGAACAGAACAGAATAGAATAGAATAGAATAGAATAGAA
>JAPQRP010000018.1:29099718-29116769 GCA_037367295.1 Apogon hyalosoma
AGTTTGGTTCTTGTTTGTTCAGTATTCATTGTCAGCCTTGTAAATCCAAGCTGGACTGACTGTACATATCCTGACCACAGAAAATCCAATTCTCCCTTTGTGCAGTAATCTACACCTGGCTTTACTGCCTCCATCCATAATAATATACAATATACAGACTAAATCTTGTCTAAAATTAATGTTTTTGTTTTTGCAACATAGTATAGCAAACGATTACATGATCAAAAACAAATTCATTTTAGCAAAAAAAAAAAAAAAAGTCTCAGTTTTTAATGTCTGGGGTCACCAGAAATGTGTGATGTTAAAATGGGAAACCACTACCTTACACTATGCCCCCCCCACCCGTGCTCCGATGACATATTTCCAGATAACGTATTTTCTGAAGGGCCCACAACGTTTACCTTCCATGGGCCCCAGCATACGCCTATATTCTATTTGTGTGTATTGGGGTATTTACTGGTCTCGGCAGGATCAGAGGGGGGTCTGTTATGGATTGTTCGCCAGGCATTAGGCTCTCGCTGAACTTTGTGAATGCGGCGGTGTGCAGCAGCTTTGTGTGTGCGAACGTGTTGTTGTGTGTACGTTTCACTGCAAACCTCTGGATGGTATTTAGTCAGTGGTGTATCAGCTGCTGACATTTAGATAAATGCCTGCCCTCCAGAGCAGATCTGCCCTTTATACTCAAGCAGGAGAAAACAACGCAGAACAGTGCCACATTCTGTATTTGGGTGCGTCTGACCTGTTACATGTTGCACTTCTGTTCCCTTTGGTTTTGCGGGTGCTTCAGATCTCCACTTCAACCAGAGGTCTCATCATGTCCAAAATTGAACAGGTTTTTGATTATTTGACTCAATCTTGTGACACCTCATTAAAGACTACAAGCCACCATGACAGCCTTCTGTACTCTCATATCTAGAAGGATGATATTGCTAAAATGAAAGGAACCAAAGCGTATTATTTGGGTTGTCGTTGTTTATGATATTCGGTTCATGTTTTCCTTTCTTATATCTCTGTGTGTATGTAGTTGGTATGGTCAGTAAATTAAATATAGAAAAATACTTGACTTTCATTAAAAAAAATAATTAAAAAAATACAGAGGATAATATTATAATAAAAAGTGATAAATCACTTAAGAAACATTAAAAATAGAGAAAAATTGATTCAGAACTGCCACGATAGTAGCACCGGGTCTGTATGGGTTAAACTCTACCTTTAAGCTGGTCTGTATTTACCTGAAGCCGACGATAGGACACTCCTTGCAGATGTTACACTTGGCCTGATGTTTCGCCGTTTCAGCGGCGGCGACTCTGTGCAGGACGGGAAGCCAAACCATGGACTGGGGCTCCAGACGCATCCAGTCCACGAACTGCCTCGGCTCCAGCTCCACCTTATTGGTAACCTGGGTGAAGTATTTTGGAGTATTTTAAATCAAAAAGTTGCAAAACCAAATGAAGTTTATGGTTTCTATAAAAAGTTCAACGCGCAGGGCTAATAAACTGTGCACCAGACATTGAGCAACATGATATAGAAACATACATAACATCCATTCCAGGAATTAATAACGAGGCCGTAACTCTTTGGTTGTTACCCAAAGCCTAATAAACATGCAGACAAATTTAAGATCATCATACATATTAAAGTGACAGTTCCCTCAGGCGCATTATAGCCTTGAGTTGTGGACAAGACTAAATAACTTTTACAAGCTCCTTATTCAACTTTATTGGTTGAAAATATCTAACAATAAACAGTGATTGATTTTAACATCCACTCTGTCCTTGTCCTACACGCTCATAGCCGTGCAGTTAGCTAACAGCCCGACTGCTGTGTGTAAGTAGCTGTGAAGAGCACTCCCAACACTGACTTTTACTGCTGTTCTAAACTTTTGGCTGTGTATCTGTATGTATTTTGAACCGGCTTTTCTGCTCTGTCTTTTTTGATAAATATTAACTCCCTTGGATTTGTTTTTCCACTCTTCTCTAAGAACAACAACTGAATGAATGTATTTTTGGTTTGTACATTAATCACTGAACTTAGTACAATAATTATAATAAACATAAAAACAAAAAAAGGGAATAGGCTGGAAGCAAAAGCTTATTTTTCACCTATTTTTCACCTGATACACTGCTTACCTTAAATTAAATGTGTACAGCATCGAGCATTCATACCATAAAAAAAAGAAAAGAACAACAACAAAAACATATCTACCATCTCAATTCAATATTCAAAAATGGTTTTAAACTTAACGCTTTTTTTTTTGTTTTGTTGTGTTTTTTACTGTGTCAAAGAGGTGCATAATTTAAATTCATCATCAGGTCCATTCCATAATTTCACACCTGCAACCCCAGTCCATCACAACTTCACATTTGTCCTCACTTTACTCCATTCTCAAATATAAAGATCTCTGAAATTATAATCACTCTCTCTTAATTCAAAGAAATCACGAATGGCACGAACACCTGAAAAACTTATCTTTTCATCTGAAAATATAGTTTTTTAAGGAAACTTCGCCAACTTTATCGGCTACCTTAAATATTAGTCTCTTTGAAAACCAAGGACAATCGCACAATGCAGCCGATGTAGTTGAATTCAGGTTTACATGCACCTTGGATAATAACATTCAAGGTTTTCACAATTCTGAAGATTACATTTCACTACATATTCCTTCTGTTAGTTCACTGAGCCCTACTCATTTGTTTTTATGATGCAATAATGGATCTGAATGCAGCAGAATGATAAGTATGTCTGCATTATGGTAAAAACGTGATGTGACCCTCAAAGAGCTAAACAGCCGCCAGCGACCAAAACCATCTGCTGAAATAAACGTTAAACAATTTAAAAAAAAAACATGAATCCTATCAACAAATTGAAATAATTCAGGCAAAACGCTGTTTCGGATCTAGATATAAACCATTTTGGACCTTCAGAGGCTCTGAATGAACATGGAAAGACCATGTTTAACCCCACAAACCCACTAAACCGCAACTGTTTAAAAATGTGCAGCTTTTAACGTAATAATCTCACAAATGTAATTAATTTTCCACAAACATAACAGTTCATTTTCCCAAAGTGTGCTCCTAATCTCTCCATTGTTATCATAATCATGTCCAGACATTTTATTTACATGGTTCAAACACTGGCTTCTGTTACACTTAATGAGAATAAATAAAATCCTGAAGCTTTTATAATAAAACCTTTACAACATTTTTACCCATTCAGTTTTGTTCCTCCACTTGTATTTGTAATTAAACATCTATTAATATGGATTTAGTACCATGTGGTGTAACTGCAACATCTGATCATTCTAAAAAAAAAAAAAAAAAAGCAAGTATCCAAATGACAAGAATAAATAGGAAGAAAAAGAAAGATGAATGAATATGCATGCATGCATTACTTAAATGTATGGGATGGACTGATTTATTACATTTGTGGGAAGTTATTACAATTTACCGTCCCACAAATGTATTAAAATTCCCTTCAAAAGTAAAAATTATTACGTTTGCGGTAGGTAACTTATTAAGTTTGTGGGAAGAAGTTATTACTTTTGTGGGATTATTAGGTTAAAAACTGCAAATTTTTGTTACGTTTGCAGTTTATTACGTTTGTAGGGTTAACAGACCGTCTTCTTCTGCAACACTGACTTACCAATAAAACTACAGAGCTTGATAAATGACACTTGTTTTTATATACAGTTCTTGATCTATTTTGCTTGAAAACATCACCTTTTCTTCAGTTTTCTCTGTTATTACTTCATGAACATCATGAGCACTAAATTAAATATAGAAAAACAACCTGATTTTCCCTGGAAAATGCAAAAGTCGGAGGATAACATAAATAAATGGTGATGAATCAGTTAGGAAAGGTTAGATGTAAAGAAAAAAAAACTCATCTGGAAGTCATTACAAAAATATGCTCTAGGTCTTTAAAGGTTGATATTCAACTAAATAAATGTTTTGGAGTGAACGCCACTAAGGCCACAAGTTCAGCCGGAGAAATGTGGTAACATTTCTGAGTGTTGTGTTCATTTTGCGGAAGGATATCCCAACTGTTTCCTTTAAGTTTCACATTTTAAAGGTTTATTTTTGACATGCATCTTTTTTTTTCCGTTTTGTGCAGGATTGTTTAGAATTTATTTTGACGTGTAAGATTTGTTAAGGTACTTTGCTTTGAGGAGCTGTACTGTTCATTTATACTGCACATATTGACACTTTTTAAACATGCTAATATTTTTTTTTTCATAATTTTCATTCTGTCTTTTCATACATTTTTTCCAGTGGGTATGTTTTTTTTTTTTTGTGTCTGTTCATGTTTGGGTAGGGTTATGTGTTGTGTCATGGGTGGATATTGTTCAGAAAATCAAAAATCCCCTTCCTGTATAGTGAATGTTTTATTCATGCTCTATTATTAATAAAAAAAGATCTTCGAAAGAAAGGTACTTTGAGGCGCTGACAAGGGAAGAAAAAGATGGAGTAAGGAGGCGGGAGTATATAAGTTGTACTTCACCCTGCTCCTTTTTGATTTTCTTTTTTCCTTGTTGTTTTTGGTTTTTTGATATTCGAAATAAAAAATATAATAAAATAAAATAAAGGTAATCTCACCAATATTAACAAACTGCATTTAAACTTCTAACCCCCTGAAAATGTCTTCAAATAAATAAAAGATTATATTAAAACATCTCTCCATCAATATTCAATGATACATTCCATATAAACAAAACTAAACGGCTAGGCTAACTGAATACACATATTGAAACGAAGTGTTTGGAATTTGGAAAAAACACACTCTGCATTCATTCAGCTGAAGTGTTTGTGAATTTCCCCTTAAGTATTCGCAAAAAACTATTTCAGAGTAATGTTTGCTCAATGTTTGCCCGTGATGAGCTGATTGGATAAACGAAGTCTGGGTGAAAAGATTTGACACGGCTGCTGTTACTGCTAAACAAATCAAAGACGACCTTTCCATCATCCCTGAACCACAAAAAGGGCAGCAAATGCAGCAAAGGGCAGAATATATTTGAAATAAGAAGATGGACTAATCAAGCGTGTGTGTGTGTTTGTCGCTGATCCCTTCCCGGAGCTTACCGGGTTGAAGTCTATAGAGTCACTCAATTTTATTTGCATATTCTTCTCAAAACACATTTATGCAAAAAAACAAAATACAAGAGAATCACATGTTCGTTTAAAATTAAATCAGGGGCTGTCGATTTGCATTTGAAATTGGCAGTAACTTCTCGAGACGACCCCTCCCACACTGATATGTGGTATTTGTAAATGTCACCTAGAAATGCGTACAGATGCCACGTGTCTGACATTAGGGCTGGATACTGAGAAGTTTGGTGTATGAAAGCGTTTTATGCACTAAAGTAAAGTCTCTAAATGTTAAATTCAGGCCTAAGTACTAGTGTACTTTCTCTGCGAGTCAGCTGGACAAATAAATTATAGAGAGGCAACATAATGATGGGATTTGTCTCAAATTACTTAAACGGCTGTCCATTTCTGAAGACCGCAAAAAAAAAAAAAAGACTAAATGTAACCAACTGGATGTTATTGCTTTTACTTCATTATTGGCAAGATGGCACCTTCTCTTCCACTGAAAATCCACAAAGTCTCCTTTCAGTACTCAACGGCTCAAGGATGTTATGTCTTTCTTAAAAACACAAAAGATGAGATATTCTTTAAGAGCTGTTCCCTCTAAGTTCCACAGTAAAAGGCAGCCCTTCTTCACTTTCTTCAAATCACTTCCTTTCTTTTCTTGCGATTGATGGACCCCTCCATTATTCTTCTTCTTATTATTATATTTCTCTTCTTTTTATATTTTTAATTTTACTTATTATTTATTTTCTGTGTGTTTTCATGTTTTTTTAATGTAGGTTTGCTTTCCTCTTTTGTTTAAAAAAAATCTTTTTGTGTGATGCAAAACATTAATTATGACATTTATCGGTTTGTCAGATTTCTGTTTACTGAAATGTTGATTTTCTGCCTTTAATGCGCCATATTTTTCAATAAAAATATTGATAAAAAAAAAAGACTAAATGTGATTTTTTTTTTAATGATTGAAATGCACACAAACAACTCTTGGTTTTTTTGATGAAAAAGTGCGAACACTGCCAAGTACAACTTCGATCATGATGACGTCTGAAACCATCGTTAAACCCTTCAAACTTCCATTTGACCTTCCCTCTGCATAATCGAAGCACCTCTCAAGTCTCTCCTTTCCCATACATGAGTCCCATCTTTGAACCCCCCCCCAAGCTATCTAACGACAGAATTATAGCACTTACAGATTAATTACTGAGAGGCAGAGATGGCTGAAAGGCTCACCGGATAGAAGGATGGATGGGTAAATGAAGGAGAGTGACAAAGGAACAGTGAAATAGGCCATATTTATGGCAGCGCAACTCATTCATCACAGACCTATTAAACCAAATGGACTGGATGACTGCACTGTCACTGGCAGGGCACGCTGATACACACACACACACTGACACACACACAGGGGTCACATGACTTTGTTCAGTATGCGAGTGTGTAAATGAGAGAGAAAGCAGTTGCATGTGTATGTGCATGAGTGCCAGCCAAGTTTCCACAACCAAACTGCTCATGAGTGAATAATTAATGAGCAACTGGACTGAGGCTGGTTACAGCAATTTGAGGGAGTGTATAATACTGCACAGTAAAAACAGAGTGTCAGTTTAACTCTTAGAGAGTTGAATTTAACTCCGTTTCAGATAGCATTTGGTCCCACGCAAAATTAGAGTAAAATTTACCCTATTGCCAGTGTCAGATTTTCAGAGTTAATTCTACTCGTGTTTCAGCTTGATCGGACCATATGTATTTTAACCCTTTCATGCATTGTAGTCATGACAGTGGATGGCTATTCTGTTCTCTTGTCTATTCATTGGTTTTGTTGTTTCATGCTGCGTTTCTACTACGTGGGACCAGCTCGACTTGACATTTTTCCGTTTCCATTACGAAAAAGGACCTGAAATCTGGTAACCGGTAGTAGTTTTTTGTTATCACCTCCACCGCGGTTCCAAGACAGAAACGGGAACAGATACTAAAATGTGATGTATAAATACTGCAGACCACTGATTGGTCAGAGAGTTGTCTGTGACCCGTTGTTTTACAAAAAACAGATGCAGAAGTTGACAGTAAATATAGCGGTACATTAATCCACATGACGACAACTACACCATGGTCAGTCGTGGAGATTCAGTCTTTGGTGGCCGACGTAAAAATTTGGCATGAGCTTGACGAGACAACACGTAACGAGCGAGTTTATTGGTAACTGAGAAGACGACATGGAAGTAATGCACCGCATCGCTATGACGTCCAGATCCTAAAAAGTCGGTAGTATCCTGTAATGGAAACGGTCTCCAGGAATAGTACCTGGTACCCGAGTTGAGTCAAGTCAAGTCAGTTCCACGTCGTGGAAACGCGGCATTAGTTGCATATCAGCCAACACAGTGGACACGTATGCATTATCCAATACAGTGCAATTCATACCGTTCCTGTAACTATGCTGTTCTAGATAAACTTGATCTGCAGTAACATGTTTCAATGTAAATCAACAAATAAAACAGTTTTTTTTTTTGCATATCATCTCCATGAAGTGAATAATAACTAGAATTAGAGGATGTTAAAATGTGGGAAAACATCTGATTAGCAGCATTAAACCTTTTTTTTAATGGTTGGAGGACCTCATGTTCTCTTTACTTCTCTGATATGAAATTTAACAAGATATGAGGTCCTTTTATGACCTACTTCCACAATTCAGAAACCCTCTGACTTCTGCAAACTCCAACCCAGCTCATTATTTCATTTATTGTATAATGGGGGCTCTAAAGGGGCAGTAAATCAATGGTCCTTGTCTCTCTCTCTCTTTTTTTTGTTTTGGGGGGGTGTCTTTTTTTTTCTTTTTTGGTCTTGTTTTGTCATGTTTTGGTTGTTGGGAGTGTGATGTTTGTATCCTGTATTGAAAAACTCGGTCTTCGATTGAACAAGTATTGTATCTCTTCTTTCACACCAGAAAAATCGATAAAAAAAATTTGATTTAAAAAAAAAAAGTTTTTATTGCATAGTATTTCATATCACTTTCTGATATTAGGTTTTAAATACATGTTTCTTTGCTTCAAAAATTAAATGCATGGTGTCCGGCTGAGTGGACATTTTTTTTAACTCCTTAAAACAAACAAACAAAAAAAAACTCCATTGCATTGTTTTTTTTTCATGCCTAAAGAGGAATAAAAACACTCAGGAAAAATATCTTGACTAAGGTTCTCATAATTCATGCATGAAAGGGTTAATATGTTATCACAGGAGTAAGACGACAACCATTTTCTGCCTTGATTTTGTATTATTTTGAGACGGAACAGACAGTGACAGTAAGTTCCAAACTCCTGCACTGATATTTTTGGACTTGCAGTGCAGGAAATCAGTGAAATTTATAGCTTTCTAATTTTAATGTTGGGCTCACATTTATGGGTACTGAAGCAGGGGCCAGGGGAGAAAGAGAGAAAAATGAAACAGTGATCCCAGGGGATGAAGACATCATTAAATGCCAGTAACATCCAGAGATAAACCTGGAAAAGTGGCTAGCTGGCTGCAGTAAAACACTAGAGGACAGCCAGCAGACGACTGGAGGCCATTTGAGGCTTCATGGTTGGTCAGCAGAGCTTAAATACTGAAGCACTTTCACAGGATTGAGAGAGGCATCTTTGAGGTGGCTGAGATATGTGCACGAGACGAAGGTGGTTAATGCCAGCTGAATTCAGGGGAGATGCATCAATCAAAAGAGAAGCGCTTCCAGTGCTGATTATAAGCCAAATACTTTTACTTGAATCCACATAAACCAGGGGTGTCAAACTCACACACATTCAGCCCAATACGATCTGAAGTGGGCAGGGCCACTAAAATAATAACATAATAATCCATAAATAATGTCAACCCCAAACTTTTCTCTATGTTTTAGAGTGAAAATAGTTCAATTATATTATGAAAATGTTTACATTTACAGATTATCCTTTTAAAAAACTGTGAATAACAAGAACAACTATGAACAAACTGAAATGTATTATGAAAAATAAGTGTAAATTTAACAAAATTATGCCTCAACCTCTCATTAATATATGTACATTACAACTTACAGATCACAGTGGATCTACAAATACACAAAACATTTACTAACAGGCAGAATATAGTTAAAATTTCACTTGCATCTCTTAAGACATTTCAAGTTGTTGATATTTGTTCAGGTTATTCACATTTTTTTGTGAAGGGAAAGTTTGTACATGTAATCATTTACATGTAATTTGACTTTTTTTTTCACTAAAACAAAGAAAACAAGTGGTGTCAGGCACAACAAACCCCGCCCCTTGCACATATTGTAGTTTGTTTTGGCATGGATCCAGCTGATGTCATCATGTCTATGCGTGTACTGATGTCAGCATATTAGTTGCCTCTATATATGTGGCAAGTTTGAAGTGAAATGAAATTCTGCCCATTCTAAGTAAATGGGGGGAAAAAAAATTAATTTAAAAACATTTGAACTTTGACTTACGTTTCCCAAAATGTAATGACATCTATTCTGGGTCACTGACAATCTCTAAACCAGATTTGGTATGAATTCAACCAATAGTTTTGCTGCTAGAGTGTTAAACAAACAAAGAAACAAACTGAACCAAAAACAATACCCTGTGCCTCCCTTTGGGGGTGGGGTAAAAATTTGGAGTTGACATCATCTGTAGGTTATCATGCTAGTATTTTACTGACTGACCCACTTGAGATTGAATTGGGCCGAAAGTGGCCCCTGAACAAAAATGATTAATATCTTCAGTGTAATTTTCCCATTTCACTGATTTATCCAAGGGGCCAATTTGGTCCCTTTGGCGGGCCAGTTTTGGCCCACGGACCATTTGTTTGTCACCCGTGACATAAACGAACAACTTTCACCAATTACTCTGACCAACGTGAAGATGAATATTCAGTGACAACAGATTAAAAAAAAAAAAGAGGATTAAGGATGAGTACTTCTATTAGTTCAGCGTGTAATGTTCACATTTTTCAAAATTTAATCAGATTGCTGCTGATTCATGCCACAGTCTGGAGCCCATAAAACACACATTTCCAGGCTCTGTACAAAACCAGTTATAATTTACAGTTCTGTAACTACAACAGATGGTTGTCATTCTTATTGCCGGTGACAGACACAAAATGTCCATGACCCTGACAGCAATAAACAACTGCAGGATAGGTTAGGTGCTCAGAGCAGTGTGAATAACAGATCACTATGGGAATGCCAAAACATTCTTATCTTTTAGTAGTCAATATGATTCTAATCTATGTTTAGCATCTGCATCCAACTGGAACAAAATCCTTGGCACAGGTGGAGACTTCATAAAAAGTAGGAGCCTGTTTATACTGAGGTCTTATAATGATGAAAATGTATGTAATATTCTATTAAATACTTCACTGAATTCTTAATTCTTTTATCTCTGGAAACCTCAGGGTACCTGGAGGTTTAATGAAGCTGAATTTATAACTTTTTTAAGATAATATTAAGGCGTCTTTGGTCAAATTTCAGACCTTACATTCACATAAACAACAGAACAACAAACATGATAGTTCTGTTCAGTACAAAGGGACACATACTTATTGGCTTCAGTGCAGCTAAAGTTATATGTCCATTTCTCCATGACTAATGTTTCTGCTACTGATGTTCATGCTGCTAAAGCAAACACCTGAACTCCTTCACCGATGATTGATTGTTGGAGTTATAGACCAACATGCGCAAGAAGTATATTAAAAAATACTCTAAAAAACACAGTAAATGCAT
Source organism: Apogon hyalosoma (assembly GCA_037367295.1). Classification (NCBI taxonomy): domain Eukaryota; kingdom Metazoa; phylum Chordata; class Actinopteri; order Kurtiformes; family Apogonidae; genus Apogon; species Apogon hyalosoma. Next base: position 29,110,549 of record JAPQRP010000018.1, read on the forward strand.
TAAAAGATACACAGTTATGCTATAATACAGCAAATGATGCTAAAAATACACTTAAACACACATAAATATACCAACATAAACATAAATTACACTAAAATGCACTACAATACACAAAAAAATACAAAAACATGCTAAATACACAAACAGGGTGTCTGCAGGTTGGATTAAACTGAATATATGACTTTTTAAGATATGTTTCAAGGTGCCTTTGGTTAAATTTAACACCTTACATTCACAACAATAACAGCACAACGGGCCTCACAGTTATTGTGTTGAACCAATTCACCCATGTTCCCATGCAGCTAACGTTACATTTCCATTTTACTACTGATGTTCAAGTTGCTCAAGCTCATATCTGAACCCCTCCACGCTTTAATGATTGTTGGAGCTATTTTAGACCAACATGTGCAAGAAGTACATTAACATACTCTAAAAAACACAGAAAATGCATTAAAAGACACAAAAATATGTACTGCAATACACTAAAGGATATTAAAATACACTTAAATACACAAAATAGATATGAAAATAAACATTCACTACAATCAGTGCTTCATGTGGAATTGATCTCTTGTTGTGGTGGTGTGTAATTGGGGGGGGGGTCCTACTTATAATACTACAAGGGTATGTGTGGCTGGTGTGGTCTGTGCCGTGCGTACCTCACAATGGGTGCGACCGTGGAAGTGAAAGTGAAACTTAACACTCGTACCTTTTCCCTACATATTGAAGCTTCACAAACTTTCATTTGAGGGGGCAGGACATTTGTTTTGGCCTATTATACATTATACATATGTATAATAAGTCTAATGCGACGGTAATGATTTTTATGTATGAAATGTATGGTGCAGCGGCAAAACCTTACACATAAAAATACACTCAAATGCACAAAGAATATGCTAAATACACAAACAGAGTCTCTGCAGGTTGGACTGAGCTGAATGTGTGATTCTTTAAGATATTTTTCAAGGTGTAGTTGGTTAAATTTCAGAGCCTACATTCACAAGAGTAACAGCACAATGGGCCTCATAGTTATTGTGTTGAACCAATTCACCCATGTTTCCATGCAGCTAACGTTACATTTCCATTTTACTACTGAAGCTGCTAAAGCTCATACCTGAACCCCTCCACCCTTTAATGAATTCTTTGCAAATATTTCCAGAGTAAATATAGCATTATCATTTATAGTGCCTGGGGAATTTAAGGATTAATGAGCAGTTTCCAGAATAATTAAAGCCCGACACCCTGTACATGTGACACACTGGCGTATGTATGATGTTGTGTGCGTGGACGTACATGTTGGAAGCAGCTTCGGACGCTGGGTTCGATGTTGGAGCCTCCGAAAGCCGCCACCTCCCCCAGCTGCCTCGGGATCTGGATGGCTTCGTGAAGCAGCAGACCCAGCTGCCTCTGGTCGCACGTGTCGCCCGCCGACGCCACCTGGCTGAAGAGGTCTGGGCGGAGGACGAGGTGGTGGTGAGAGGGAGGTGGAAGGCAGAGAGAAATAGATGAGAGAAAAAGGGGAGTGAGCAGAGGAGGCAGAGCGTACGGGTGGTATTTTAAACAAAAGACGCTTTTTAAAAATAGATGCGGAACGGGAGAGAGTGATGATATAGCGCGGAGTGGGAGGGAAAGTGTTAGTGGGCAGGGACGCAAAGCAAACAGGGAAAATGCATTCTTCATGTCTTTCTATCTGACTTCCTTGGCGCCGAGCTCTTTCTACTTTAATCTCTCCATCCCTGCTGTTAACCCTCAGCCGCTCTCTCCCACAGACTGACAGAGCGATGCTGGATGTGGATGCCTGCCCGGTGACAAGCAGGCTTGGATGGGGACGCTGATATATTTTTGATGAAGTTATAAGTGTCTCCAGAGCTCACGCACAAACTGAGTGAAAAGGAACAGCGAGGGTAATCCGGAGACAGAGTGGAGGGAGAGGGGAAAACCACGGCCATGGCAGGTCTTTCTGCTCTGCTTACAGTTGACTTAGATCTCGGGGTGAGGCCTGGCCCTGCTGCCAGCTCCTGTTCCGTATGAGTGGTACAGGTCAACACAACAACCTTGTGTGTTCAAAGTGTGCAAGGGTTGGGGTTTTGTTACTGGCAATTTAGTTTTCTTACCACTACTCATTATTATTATTATTATTATTATTATTATTATTATTATTATTATTATTATTATTGCTGTTATTACCTTATTATAACTTGTATCTTGTGCTTATTAACCCTGTAAAGCCTGAATCATTAAATCATGACCAAAAAAAATCCAGTTCTTTAAAACTGGAGCCTTTATTGGTCCTTCTGAACGGTCCTTTTTTTTTTTATATCAATTTCCATGAATGAGTTTCAATTTTGTATCATATTTGACACATCGGGTCTCAATGCTCAAATATTATTATTTCAGAACAAACAAAAACATAATGTAACACAAACATGTCTAACAAATTGGTAATTCCTTCTCTAAACTGCCTCCTTCCTCATTAATGACACTCTTGTAGTGTCACTGGAAAGGCCTCTGGTGAACAAATTCCTCCCCCCTGGTGGATTATCTGTGTATTGCATGTATCTAATTGTATACATCAGGTTTTTCAAGAAAAAAAATATATCACAATGATCATGTAGAGGGCTTCAAAACTCATGTATCAAATATGATACCTTTGGCGTTATAGGCTTAAATTATACATACAAACATTATAAATATACATACAATAGTATTAGCTATTTATTATTATTATTATTATTATTATGACCTTTCTATGTGTTGTTTCTACTAGTACTTTACAATGTGCAGTTGCCTGTTTTATCCATTGCTCTTTTTCAGAGTTATTGTCTTTTTCCTAGTTTCTTGTAGTATTTCTTGTGTTTATATCCAGTGTTGTGCTACTATTGGGTTCCTGAGGGCTCTGCCCAAAGGATCAATTAAATTCTATCTAATCTAATCTAATCTAATCTAATCTAAAGCAAACACACATCTTGCACAATCTCTATGATTACTGCCACATCTCCAACTTTCTTCTGTAAAATTACTCTTGATATATGTATGCAAAAGTCATAAATAGCGCTGAATAGGGATGGGAATTGAGAATTGATTCCCAGTAGCTCAATTCCTTGGAATCGTTAGTCTACTTGCTTAACGATTCCACTCTGGTTCCACAACGTCATCACGTCAAATGCGTCATCACGTCATGTCCGTATTTTGGTTCAGAAGCCTCTAAAGTATGGTTGTATCTCACCAGTAAAGACGACACTAGGGCCATTTGCAGCAGTTGCAGAGCGCCAGTTTAATGTCTTTGATTGGCTGCTTGGCAAAGGGGGCAGGGACTCAAACAAGGCATCCTCTATTGCAGCCTCGAACATTAAACTCCTCCAGGTTCTGTTAATGTTGGTAGCATTTCATTGTGTCAGCCTGCTTTCACTATTGTTTACGAATAATCTCCATGTCCTATAATTACATTTAGATGATGACGAGGCTCCGAAGCTGCAGCAAGCAGAGCTCACACTCTTTTAACTACCCCTTTAGAACCCTTTATGAGGTTTGTTTGAATCAAATGCAAAATGTTAGAGTGCATTTGACATTGAAGAGTTAATGCAAACAACACTATTAACCCAATGACAATCGATAAGAGAATCCAGTCGATAAGTGATGTCGATAATGGTACCGCAATAGCTCAGTTCTTGTCAATTCCCATCCCTAGTGTTGAATGGCAATATGGTTGTCAAGGTGAGTGTGTGTCGGTGTGTGCTGCTGTGTAGCTATATGTATAGGGCTGACAGCCAATGAGACTCTAAAGGAGTAGAGTGGGAAGCATGCAATCAAGCGTGCTTGATAGCCTTCTCGGGCTAATAGAAACTGCCAGTGGAACGAATAGGCTCAGGGATAGAGTCCATGCCACGGCAAGAGGAAAGGAGGAGGAAGAGGAGCAAGAGAAAGAGGGAGGGAGGATGGAAGTTAGCAGGATAGGATGAAAGACAAAGTGGCACTGTTAGATGGATGAACAATGCTGAGAGCAGTGACAGCAGAGGAAGATAGACAGAGAGCGATAAAGCAGCAGAAACAAAGAGCTTGACGCCAAAATGATAGTCTCCTCCGTGTGCAGCAAGCTTATATTCACACTCTAATCCTCAAAAATAAATCAGAATAGAAAATTAAATAAAGAACAGGGGGAACGCGTAGGAGGTCTCTCATCCAATTAGACTCCTTAGTTCTCCGGCTCCCCCCTCCCCTCTCTCAGTCTTTCTCTGTGAGTTTGATTAATACTGCTGGGATTACAGTGGCATGGCTTAGGCTCAGCGCAGTCCGAGCTGCGCAGGAGACAGGACAGCAGCGTTTAAGAGCATGTGTACATCAGCTGATATCTTACCTACTCGCTGCCACTTACATTTGTATTTCTCCTCGAGGTGTCCCTTTGAGAGAGACAGTAAGCCAATCTTCATGGAGAGCACGCGGATTTTCCCACTGCGGCCACTGCAAAGCCCACGCAAACACAAACACACACACATACACACACACACACACACACACACACACACACACACACACACACACATCAAACACTGACTCACTTGAATGTGTGTTTGTAGGATATAAATATAGAATTTTGCAGGTAGGTTTGGCTCACACAACATGAATTCTATGCAACGGCAAACACACGGTGACAGAAAATCAATATCCTACGTGGGAAATAAGAAGATTCCTGATGTGCAATAATGTATGTGTGTTCGACTATCACTGTCACAGAAAGAGGATGAGCTTCTAATTGCTTTTTCAGTGCACTCGCAAACAATGTTTAGTCCAATTAGCGTGTTGATTTACAGCAAGTGAACACACACGTGATTGTACAACACAGGCAGAATGCATATTTGGACAGTTGGAGTGGCATGTTGGCTCTGAGCAAACCCAGTGTGTCGTGGTCATTTGCATATCAACTAAGGCAGTAGATAGTGCAGGTAACACGATGAAAGTGTGTAGAATAGAAGCGAGTGTACATATGCGTGACATATAATGATAAAAATGGGAGATTTACAAACGCATGCTAGATTCTGAGCCCGTTTACATGCGCATTAATACTCCGATAATTATCTGATTTATAGAATTATCAGATTATTCAAATAATCCTGTAAACAGCATAATCTGATTATGAGGAATCGGATTAACACACTTACAGGGTTCCTACACATTTGAAATTTCAAAATTCCACGCTTTTTCCAGACCCTAATTTCCAGATGTCTTGGTAAAAAAATTCCAACCAGTCTTTATATTTGGGATTTATGAGCCGGTCGTCTGAGAATTTGCATCTACCCGCTATGAGCTCTGTCAACGATCATACGAGGCACGTTGAATAACTCACTCACTAACAGTGTGTGGACATCACCTGTCCGTCGAAGCAGCAGTGAAACTTGACGACACCTGGGCGGGACTTAGAATGGGTTGGAGGAGGATAAGAGCAGAAGGCGGGGCATTGAACTTGTCAATCTGCCCAAATGTTTTCTGGGACGTGTAGTTTACTGTATGTGCTCTCACTAAACATAGTAGCTGTGCTAGTAAGCGCTGTAAAAAAACAGATCGATCCATTTCTTTTTTTAGATAGTCAGAATTTTATGTTTTAGAAAATAGAACAGAGGTAACAGTCTTGCTCAGTCTTTGTTTCCATTTTTCATACTTTTCCAGACCTGGAAATTTTTAAAATTCAATTCCATACTTGCGTAGGAACCCTGCACCTAGATTTCTCCCCAAATGCACCACTGAACCACAGAGGAGGTCATTCCTGCCTGTGGCCGTCAAACTGTTTAACTCCACATTGTAACCAACAATATTTTTGCACACTTGTTATGTCTATTTCTATAATTATCATATTGATAATATATTATCTAGTACATTAATTCATCTTCAGAACTGCTTTATCCTCGAGAGAGTTGTGGGGGTGCTGGAGACTATCCCAGCTATCTGTGGGCGAAGGCGGGGTCCACCCTGGATGTGTTGCCAGTTCATTGCAGGGCTGACATAGTATATTACTGTACAGTCGCAGAAAAAAATTACTAGACCACCCCTTGTTTTCTTCAATTTCTTGTTCATTTTAATACCTGGTACAACTAAAGGTACACTTGTTTGGACAATTATATTGATAACAACAAAAATAGCTCATAGTCGTTGAATTTCAGAGCTGATATCTATCCATTTTCCATGTTTTCTTGATAATAACCAAATCACTTCAGTTCTTACATCAATAT
>JAPQRP010000018.1:29126167-29139262 GCA_037367295.1 Apogon hyalosoma
GTACCTTTAGTTGGACCAGGCATTAAAATGAACAAGAAATTGAAGAAAACAAGGGGTGGTCTAATCATTTTTTTCCACGACTGTATATTATAAAATACTTTCTTCTCTCTTTTTTTTTTTTTTAATTTCAACTTGAACATTTCAGACTTTAAACTCATGCATGAAAACTTTAAACTTGTGAATATTCAGGTCGAACCAGGATCTCTGCACATTCTGACAACGTAGGTGGATTTTTCAGGGTGGTTACTATTTTTCTTTTTTTTTCGATGAAGCATCCTCCTGACAACACCCCCAGGCCATAGGTTTAGGAAATATACAGCAAGACACTTGTCAAAAACCTAAAGACATAGACGTTTGTGATTGTGTGTGTGTGTTTCATACCCAGAGACTGGTAAAGCTCCGTCATCTTTGGGTGATCCCAGCATGTTGTCTGTGTCTGGTGACTGAAAAACACAGGAAAAGTGGAGGATCATTAGAGCAGGAAAAACACATGAAAAAAACACTGTCCCACACACAAAATACCCATAACGACAAAAAAAAAAAAAAAAAAAGTGGTGAAAATACATTGTCAACATCACTATTATCATCACTGTTTGATAAACACTGTCAACAGCTTTACTGCCAACTGTTCATACTGCACCCGGAATTGAGGACAGAGGCTAGACATTCCTCCACAAATGATACATCACTTACTGAAGTCCTCAAAGCTTTGTGAATAAGACAGCGAGAAAACAGACCCAAACAGATTCGTATACTGTGAATCCCTCTCATCACTCCGGGATCTGTCTCTTCAAACACCGTGGGATATAAATATGAGCGGACCAAGTCTCGACTCCTTGTTTACATTTGAGACAGAAGCCTCGCGAACAGGCGAAACCTAAATCTACAGAAATCCAACACTCTCACAAATAAATATAAAATAAGGCCGATCAAACAGGGCTGCCTTCACACGCGGGACAGCAAAGCCTCTCCTCCAGATGCAGCCGCCGATCAGCGCGTCTGTGCGACTGCAGCTGGACGTGATGCCGGGGTACGACGCCGTTCTTCAAGGAGACGTCTCGCTGTCAGGAATCGGCGTCAAAAGAGTCTGAGAAGACTTCTGTGGAAAGTTTTTGACTGTAGAGTGTCTCACGGATCTTGTGTCGGCTCGGTCCCTGTTGGCAGGTGACGGGAACGGAGAAACTGGTTCTTGTTCCGAACCGGTTCGCAGTAGCTCAAATCCTTGGAATCGTTAGTCTGTTTGCTTGACGATGCCGCTTGTCGGTCCTGCGTTGACGTCAAGTCTAACGCCTCGCACGTCATGTTTGCATCGTCACTGTCGGGCAAAAACCTCTTACATCCAAAATGGTTATTTTTCAGGAAACTGGAAAAATTATGTATATTCTAAGGCTACGTTTAGACGGTAACGACCTGAACTGACATCGCGAAAGTGGCGTTGCGTTCCCACTTTTAATTCCGTGTTTAGACGTGGGGTTTGCATGCAAACGGACACGCAAAAGTGTGTGAAATGTCCTATTTATCGATGTAGTATGCATGCCAGGTGGATAGGTGGCATCACCAAGACCAAGCACCTGCGTAGAACCTTTCTACCTCTCTTCCTGTTCTCTCCTAGTGTGGAACGCAAATACAAAACCAGAAACAGAACACCACTCTACATAAAGATTTGTGACAATTGCTGAAATGACGCTAAACAGCATGCTGGCCCTCTGGATGGAGATATGAGTACAAAACAAACCCAAGAGTTTCACAGAATCCAAGTCAGGGGATTTGCTGATATTTGCTGCTCCCAAAATACACAACTAGCAACGAGAATACCAACTGCTGAGGCCACGGCATCACCGAATGTGAATTATATGGCTCCCACTACTTCAACACAATACACAATCCATCCAGTACATGCAGAAATGGGCGTCACGTTTATGTGCAGGCAACAGTTCCATCCACACAGAGATGAAACAGCGTGTGCACATCCACAGCTTGTGAACGCCATGAGGACGAATACATTGTTAGGTTCAACTCTCCTCCTCGTTTTCCCATCAGCGCTTTCCCTTTGTTATGCCCGAGCAGTCTGTTTGTTGTCCTTCACGAAGAATGAGGTGATGATGACACATTTACTACAAAGGTGTTAGAGTTTAGAGAACGTGGCACAATGAGAGGGGAGGCTTCAAAGAACTGCGCGGCTGACAGCTACATTTTTCAGCAAGTAATGGAATGTTCCGGAAAAGATGACGGACTGAAAACGAGTCAACAATTTGATCATCAATACGGAAAACTGAATTGTATTATTATTTTTTTTAATCTCTGTTTTAACTAGGTAGTAGATTTACATATTCACCTGCTGATATTTTAGCTCCGGTTCAAATCACTGAACAAACTGAGCTGCTTTTCTTTTTGACAGTGCACCATCAGAAATGGACTTTTACACACTGTATTTATTTAGCATTTGTGCATATTTTTGCACATATTGTAGATTTTATTCTGTGTACATTTTCTGTTTTTATTGTTTTGTATGTTGGTGCAATGACAATAAAGATAAAGATTTTGACAGATTTAAAGATTTTTTTTTTTTTAAGACTTGGAGTCACTTGTCAAAAAAACAATCCACCTGCCGCCAAAGCTGATCTCATTTAGCGTTTCTAAACCAATTTTTTGTACTTTTTATCGTTCTTTTATTGAAAGTCTTTTAACCTTTTTGTTTCTTTTCTTTTCTAATGGGCCGTCTGCGAAAGACAAGAACAGTCTCAGCTGCATCATTAAGGTTTATTCCAAAACTGTAGGAGTCCAAATAAAAGACCTGAATTCTTTGTGGAAAAACCAGGCGGTGCGGAAAGAAAGAGGCATCTTAACCCAACCCTCCCACGTTCTTAAAGATAGATTTACGTCAATGCCGTCAGGTTGACGTTATTATGTACGTCAGAACAAAACAAACAGAGCCTGAAACTCCTTTAGTTTCTCTGCCATAAGGCTACAAAATGAGTCAGGTGTAATTGCTTTTGAACAAACTATATGGGTCTGCTGACTCACCTGTGATTTCATAAGCTGCTCTCACTGTATGATGCATGACTGAAATGGTCGATGTTTTATTGAAGTGGTTCTCAAACTTTTTACAGCGAAGCACCCTCTGAAATATACTTTTTTGGCCAAGTACCCCCTACTCTCACTTCAACATTTTTGATTGAAAACAAAATAGGCCAAATTTGTTTTTGTGCCAAAGTTGTCTGTTTATATTTTCAAAACTTTGTAGACAAACACCATACATTCAACTGTAATTTATAAAAACAAACAAACAAACATGTTTTAAGTAAATCTTGTGTGCAAAATATAAACTGAAAAATGCCCTAAATAAATGAACCTTTCAACTAAAAATAATTACTTAGTTACTCAAACTCATTTTCAGTAATATAAAACAGAAATGTTCTTGAAATGTTACCAAAGCTTTAACAATATGATTGACAATAAAAAACTATTTTAGAAATGTATTTCCGCATTAATTCTCATTATTTATTTATATTTATTAAAAAAAGCAAAAAAAAAGAAGTGATTTCTGAAAAAACAAATTGTGCATTAAGAACTACAGTGTAAATGTAGAGTCGGACGGGCTTATTGGAACTGTATACTTACACCATACTGTACTGCATGACTTCCAGACAGATATATGTTCTGTTGAATACTTTGTCTTTTTCATATGTTCCTATTTTAACTTTGCTTATTTATATAATTAGATTTTCATACTTTAAGTCTATTTTGTTTGTATTTATACTTTTATCTAATGTGACAGGGATTATTGTCTATGTATAATCATGTGCAATGACAAAGTATCCATCCATCCATCCATCCATCCAGAATTCTTCACATCTTCTGGTATTTTAACTTTTAAAGGGCTTCACAATCCTTCATACAACTGGAGTTACATCCAGTGGCTGGAAAACCTTCTCTATATAAACACATCTTGTACTTTCTCATGCCATGACAAAAAAAAAAAAAAAAACAAGCAGGGAAATCAGGATATTTTCCACCCCCTGCTGTTTAAATGATTCTAATGAAAACCTGCTACCTACTGTCACCAGCCCTTCTACTGTGCAACGCCAACTGGTGTTTAGCGAACAGTGTCAGCTAGTGTTAACTGGCAGCAAACCCCTGGCTTCTGTCCTCTCCAGGCTGTGAGTCAGGTTTCCAGCGGGCGTCAACATTTATAACTGGCTGTATCACATTACGAGATGAATTTCAGTCTATAATCCCAAGAAAATGACACTGTTAATGAGTTATTTTGTATTCAGAAAATGCATGAGCAGCTCGAGAAGTAGAGCAGGAAACAGACTGAGCATCTTCAGCGTTTTCAGGTGAGGTTTTAATTACAAATAGTGGTTTGTGAATTATAGAATTATTGAGAGGCATCGGCATTTGAAGTGCGTCTGCAAATATAGACCTTGAGAGTCAACGTATTTGATCTCACATCACAACACGCGGGTTTTTTCACTCAATACTCAATATTTAAAAACGCTCTCAAAAATAAGTGTCCCTATTAACGTTGAGGCCAAATTCACCGTGCGGTTTGTGGATTGATACTGATTATTAGACTTGAAAATGTAATATAAATGATAATTTTCACGCCGCCTCGGTATCTGCTCTATGTTCTTGTTCATGTACGTACATCTTTGATATGAAATATCTCCTTGTCAACAACAAACAAAAGCTAATTTTCAAACCTGGCGTCTCAGGACAAAACCACTCAGGTCTTGTGGATTGAGGCGTGATACATGTGACATTTTCCTTCATAAACATCATTAAATGGCATCTCAGAGTAAGCGCTAACAAATCAAAATGGGATCACAGAAGGGGATACGACAGAAGGCAGAGGGAGGATAAAATTTATGTTACCGCTAAGGGACTGTGTGAAGGCGATTAACCCTTTACAAGATGTTTTTTATGGGATTTCTGAAAGTGAGCAAAAAAAAAAAAAAAACAACAAAAAACAAACACAAAAAAGGCATGAGGCGGCAGCTGAAAGCATCAAGCAGAGGCAAGTCGTCTGACCCTTGAAGGCAGAACAGAACACAATAACAATTACGCTTATCAAAAATAATTGCCATTTCTCTGGTATGTTCTGTTCAGTGTTGCTATTTCTAGTGCTACAAAGGAATCCAATGGAAGGTTAATGCTTTTTGCTAATTACTCATTTTTCTTCTGACGCTCCATAATTACCCAGAATGTCAATTTTCCCACTTTCGGTGGCTGTGCTCGTCTGTCTGCACGTCCCACAAGAACACGATAATTCATCCCTTTCAAAAGCTCTGGTTTGCAGAGGATGTAAAAAGGTCAATGACAAAAAAAAAAAAACTTTCAGGAATCTTTTGTTCAATACAGATCAAAAGGGGCAAAAGGTAAATGTATCCCATCAAACCACTGGCTCCAACCCACATTTCGCTGCTGGGAGTTTGTCACTGTCACGCTAAGAGGGTGTCATGAATAGTAATGAGTCTGCAGATGAATGATGACTTGCTTATCTGCGTATCCAAAGAGACAGAATTAGTCAAATATCTGAGTAAGCAAAGCCAGAGATTTCGGGAACTTTTATTTTTTTGGTGACAGCATCCTGCCAAGACTTATCATGAGGCGACTGTGACAGGTGATAAGTGCTGCGATTCAACCAGCTGACATCTCGTCTCCTCCTCTGCCTCCTGTTCATACTTACAGGTTAACCCCGTCTGAACCAGCTTGGATTTTTTTTTTTTTTTTTTTTTTAAGATCAGTGATTCTCAACTGGGGGGTTGTGACCCAAAAGTGGTATGCAAACCCATTTTCAGTGGGTTGTGGACCTTTGCTTAGGCAAAAAAATAATGTTAAGAAACAATAGTAGTAGTTTGCATAGTTTAGTCTGTTTATTTTTTATTTCTGGCACAATGGTTGCGCAACGGTGATACAACCAATAAAAAAAAAGGTGCAATGACTAGTTATTCATTGATATCTATTTTGATGTGATAGATAGCCGATGAAGGAAATATATTTGGTTATGAATCTGACACTGAAAGTAAAGAAGGGGCGGGACTAGATCAGCTTTTGCTTCTTCTTGTCCCTTCTCAAACTGTGCTTATGAGTTGATCCACATATACATTTATGTTAAATTTACTGTATTTTGTTACTTTTTCTGTGATTAATGACCATTTACAGGTGCATATGTAATTGACTTCTTGCTTTTATTTTTTATTTTTATTTATTTATTTTTTTACTTTTAAGTTTGAGACTAAATGCAGTTTATAAACTGAATTCGTTTTGCATGAAAACACAGAGTGTGTTAAAAATGGCTGTTACTGAACACTTACTGTTACTATGAACATCTGTGATGTCTGATCTGTATTTCATTTCCATCTCAGCAGTTATTCTTCTTGGCAGTTTTATACTGTATTTATTGTATTAATGTATTGTATGATGTACAGTTATATATAGTAATGTGTTGAATATACTGTATTGTCTTGGTTTTTCGTTTAGTCTGTCTTTAAATATTGAGGACTATGGATGGAAAATTTGTACTGAGTGTTCAATAAATACAATGTCCTCATCAAAGAAAGACAGAAAGAAAGAAATGTTCTGATTGTTATGTCAGCTTTACGATTATTGCTTGAAAAAGTGACTGAATGCACTTTGAAGTTTTACCTGAGTACACTTTTTGGTTTTGGTTCAAATGTGCCTAATTTAGAGTTAAAGGGGATATTTCCATATTTAGCATCAGCACCTGCTGGTCAGTTTGGTTCATCCTTCAACTTGTCTTCTCTGTTTACATGCTGTGATATTCTGAATGATCTCAGGTTCAAAACACACCATCTTTTCATCAAATACATTTGAGAAGTTTAACTGTTATCAGCTTGGGTCATGGCTTGTCATTTAGGGGTGATAGTGGGTCTTGAAGCCAGACCAGTTGAGAACCGCTGATTTAGACCACATTCAGAGGCCACTTTCCTTTAACACTGATGACACAAATTTTCCTGGGACAAGATTAGCTGGTTTTAAAGATGCTTCATAGATTTAGTCCTACCTCAGTGGCCCAGAAATACAATCCATCTGTCTTTTTTTGAAAAAGTGAAACATATTTTCAGGTTGAACAAACTGGTTTAAGCTAACTTTTAAGTGCTTCATCATGTCAAGCAGAATAGTCCCACTGAAATTAAAAGTATATATAGTATGGAGTAACAGGAAAGAAAACCTTCTACTTTAAAAGTTCCTGATTTGCGTTTGTGCTGATCAGTTAGTTTTTTTCCATTTCACTAATGTTAACAAGTAGAACATATTCTATTTCCTCAAATAATGGCTGGTACCCCCATTTATTTTATCTGCAGAAGGTACTGCACCTCTATTTTAATGGAGTTTGGATTACAGGCAGGACTTCATTTCTAATTTCCTCTATTTCCTCTGCTAGAAATGGTTGTATTTAGAGAAAAAAAAAAAAACTTAATGTCATTCACTCATGTTTGCGGTATTGAAATGCACTTTTTTTTTTTTTTTTACAAATGCAACATTTCCTAAAAAGTTTCAGATGGATAGAGATTATTCCCTGCCTAAGGGAGCTTTTAATTTATAAACGTTATCTTCCCATCATTAGTGCATGTTTTTACAAATGACAGGTTTGCTGATAAAATGAGACTCCTGCAGTGACTGAGAGATATTATAGTGTTGAAAACAGCAGGATTACATCACTGAATGTTGAATTAAATCCAAGTTGTAGAACTGAATATTGCTCTTAACTGGTGGAACATTACATGACAGGCACCAGATGTTTAATTCCTACTATTTTTCTTATCTTATGCATCTGTCTTTCTTACATTTGAAAAGTGTCTTTTTTGTCGGAGGGGACCTCAACACTGGCTGTTACTAGAGATGGGAGATTACACAGATTTTATTTGACAAATACGATCATTCACCACTTATTTTCTTTCCAGGTGATGCATATATTACAAAGTCAGACTGTTAAACCTGATACCTTAAGCTGCATCCAAGGCACATGCTACCTTTTAGGCTATAGATGACTGTTTATTTGTATATAGTAAGATCCAATCAGAATTTTCCACTTAACCCATAAAGACACAGTGCTGCTTCTGTGGCAGTTCCAAAATATATTTTTATTCTCTATATTTAACTTTCCTAAGTGATTGATCAACGCTTATTATAATATTATCCCCTGTATTTTGCTTTTCTTCAGTGTATTTTCCTAGACTCAATTCACTGACTATGTAGATGTTCATAAGAGCCCATATGAAAGTTAAAGGTTATTATAGCAAAAACAGAGAAAACTGAAGAAAAAGTGACTTTTTCAGCACATATATCATTAACTTAACATAAAAATAAGCATCTACCTCCACTGTCATTTCACAAACTCCATGGGTTTTACTGGCGAATCAATGTTGTAGAAGACGACGGTGTTTCCACATTTACTACGGAGCCTCTGAACGTCCAAATGGGTCATATGTGACCATGAAAAGATGACAAACTGTATTTTACACCAATTATTTACATGTATTGATAGGATAAGTGCAAGAGTGTCAAACTCCTTTTAGTTCAGGGGCCACATCCTGCCAATATGATCTGAAGTGGGCCAGACCAGTAAAATAATAACGTTATAATCTATAAATGTCAACTCCAAACCGTTCTCTATGTTTTAGGGTGAAACAAGTAAAATTACAATATGAAAATATTTACATCTACACACTATCCTACATTTGAATAACATGAACCTGAAATTTCTTAAGAAAATTGCAATTTTAACCATATAATGTTTCAGTTTATCATTTTATACATGTACATTACAACTTACAGATCTACAAATACACAAATATTTAGTAACAGGCAGACTGTTGTTAAAAAGACACTTCTAAGACATTCAGGTTGCTCATATTTTTCACATTTTTTTGTGAAAGGCGAATTTGTAAATGGAAACACTTTCATGTAATTTTCCTTTATCCACACTAAAACAAATTTTGAGTTGTCAGTTTTAGATTATTATTATTATTGTATTTTAATGATCTGATCCACTTTAGATCAATTTGAGCTGAATGTGGAACCTGAACTAAAATAATTGTTCATTTCTTCAGTGTAATTTTTGCATTTTTCAAGGGCTATAAAGGTAAAATAATCTCTAAGTGACTTAAGAAACTGAATGTAGATTAATTTGTGTTAATGTTTTATTTGCTGCAACTTCAGGTAATTCAAAAGATGGGAGTAGAAGAATTGTATGTTCTTTATATGCATGTGTTTTGTACTTAACCAAAATAAAAATATTCATTGTTCATTTCATAAATTCATTCCACGGACCAAATTGGACCCTTTGGAGGGCTGGTTTTGGCCCGCAGGCCGTATGTTTGACACCCGCTGATTAGGAGATCAGAGGTTACTAAACATTTGACATCAGTAGATGCTTTTGGTCACCAGTGGTTGTTCAGGTCTTTATGGGTTAAGATGCATTTTAACACCAGAAATCATGAAAAACACAAGCCCGATGGCCACCTGAGGATGGGATGAAAACAACCACTTCTACAATTTTCCATTGATAAACACTTCTTGGCATAAACTCAGACACAAAGATTCATCAGAAAAGAATTTCTACATGCCTGAACTCCTCTATGAAGCGACGCAATCTCACTTTCATTTACTCTCTGAAAGCTCACAGGGCAAACACACTCTCGTCCTTAAATAGAAGAATGGGTGAAATGGGGCACCATGTGAGCCTGCCAGCGTGAGACTCCTGGCACTGAACTCGCATGAAGCCGTTTGATGATACCCAATATGTCGCCTCAACTCCTCGCTACAGGGGGGTGGACAAGGCAGAGTTTTAATCAGAGGCCTTTTGTCAGCCCGGAGAAAAGAGGCAGAGCATGAGAGGAGATGGAAGAGGATCCGAGGACGCGTTTTTGGGGAAATGAATGTGTCAAAAGACGAGACAAGAGTGTCCCATGAATGTCGCCGCTCTGAAAGCGACCTATGATTAGTCCTGGAGATGGATTTGGAGTTCACTTTTCAAGTTCCAAATTAAGTGGGTTTTCATGAGTGTGTGTCAGCCTGCATGTGCACAGAGGAGAGGGGAGTCATGCAATATCACAGCTCACAATGTCCAGTAGCTTTGGGCGAAAAAGCTATATATGTATTAAATTATGGTAACTATGGCTTGAGGCTGAGGTGTTTTTGTTGTCACACTAACAATATTAGTCATATTATTGAGTTTGAAAGATATCTGATGTGACAAGTGCCTCAAAGGTGTAGTCCTAGGATGCAGGTTTGTATAGATGGATGGACAGATGTACTTAATTGATCCCAAACTGGGAAATTGTAGTGCAGCAGCAGCAGCATGACAAACAGTAAAAATAGAATGTAAGAATAAAAATAGAATACAAGAGCAAACACACTATGCATAATGAATTAGAAGAATAAAAAAAGAACTGTAGGAAATCTGGACAAACAGGATCAATTCCTTCAAGATCAATTTCCTGAGGGCTCTGCTCAGAGGATTAATAAAACTCTAATCTAATCTAATCTAATCTAATGTAATCTAATATAATCAGTAAGGTGCAAAATCAAACTGTAATGTGCAATCTGATCCAAGTTCATCTTTAAAGGTAGGGTAGGAGCTCTTGGAAAAACGGTTCGAGCAAGCTACATTTTGAAAATATAAAATTCAAAAGTCCAAACCCCTTTCTTCAGACATCCCCCCGAAGCCACGCCTCCAGAGTACCGGAACACGCAATGCTTTACTGTAGATCATATTGGTCTGTATGTGGAACCTGAACTAAAATGAATTCCACAGCCTTGACTGTGGAATTTTTGCACTTGGTAAATTCATCCCAGGGGTCGGACTGGAACCTTTGGTGGGCCTTAAAAGTCCTGCGATGCACTTTTCTACAAACACAACACTTCCTAAAAAGTTTCAGATGGATAGAGATCATTCGTGGCTTCACAGAGCTTTTATTAGATCAACTTTATCTTCCTGAGTGTCCCATGAATGTCACTGCTCTGAAAGCGACCTATGATTAGTCCTGGAGATGGATGTGGAGTCCACTTAAGTGGGCTTCCATGAGTGTGCTCCAGCCTGCATGTGCACCTGTTCACTCAGCTCGAATGGAGAGGGGAGTCAGGCAATATCACAGCTTAGAATATCCAGAAGATTTGGGGGGGAAAGATGTATATATATATATATTCATAAGAGAATAAAACAAAATGGCAAACTATGGCTTAAAGGGCTCATATTTATCTAAGCCTACTTTTCTTAGTCTGCGGTTCATTTATTTGTGGATTTGGACCCTAATAATTCATACAGTTTGAATTTGAACCCTCCAGGTGCTGCAAAGCTATCTTTATATTCATTTTGGCAAAAATCGAGTGGATTTCTACAACCTGTTTTAATTCCTGCTTAATTTGTTACGTCTATAACTAATTACGTCGCGACATTTGCACATATAAGGTCCAGACTTCTGATGAACATTTCTCCGAGTACGACATAATTGTTTGTCAGCGGCAGCGGTTGGAGTAAAAACTGAAAATATGTCCAAACTTCGAGCCGATTCTGGTGTCATTACTCAGAAACAGAGTTGAAGATGGACCTGTGGAGTTGAATGAATGAAGAATTCAGACCCAAGCAAAGCATTTACAGTTTATGTAGACCACAGGGAAAGGTTTGAAAATGCATAATTCCATTTAAAAAAGCTAAATATCACTCCTTTAAGGGTGAACCTTCACTTTTACAGTCAAAGTATTTACCAAGTTCTAGACACTGATATCACGCTTTGCCCACTTATTGCCATCTTTGGAGTCCCCCCGAATTATCCTAACTTCACCACACAGAAACTAAATGTGTTAGCATTTGCTTCTTTGGTTGCCCATACATGTATCCTCCTTCTTTGGAAGTTGCCTAAACCACCAGAACACACTGGATAACGAACGTAATGTTCTTCTTGAAACTGGAAAAGATGAAATTTTCTCTCAGAGGATCAACTCAGAAATTGTACATTACATGGAAGCCTTTCCTCTTACTTTGATAAAACATCTATAGAAAACATAACAGAATAGAACAGCTATATCACTCGTCACTAAGTGAATGTGGACCTGTGTGTGTGTGTGTGTGTGTGGGTGTGTGGGGGGGTACTTTTCACCCTTTTTTTTTGTTGAAGTTCCCATTTGTTGCTAGTTGGTTTTTGGAAAACTGGACATGCTTACACCTGTGCTGAGAGGATATGTATACTGAAAATATGTCCTAATAAAAAGATAATTTAAAAAAGTATTTACCAAGAAAATGTATAGTGAATTATTGCATATTACTGAGTAATTACACCAAGCAATATTCTAAATGAGTAGATAAACACAGAGAAACTACAAGAAAGTAATAAAAAGAGATAAGAGATGATGACATGCTTATTAAAGTAGACAGTCAGTTCCTAGAGACATTTATTCGAGGTACTATTCGATTTATGAGTTGATGGATAATAATGAAGGTTTTTCTGTTTATTTCAGCTGTAGTTTGTCGGTGCTTGCCTTCGTAAAATACACTAACTGCAGAGTTAAAGGTGACATTATTGTCTGGTTGTTTGTAAAAGCCTCCTCGGGGTTAATGTGAGTGTGCCGTCATTGAAAGGGAAAACACGGTCCTACCTAGAGGCATCCACTGAACATCTGGTGTGTGATCACAGAGGGTTTTCATGTGTTTGGTTTAAACTGGGAGTTCCTGTACATGTTGTCGGCGTGGGTGTGAGCATCAGTTTGTGCGCATATCCTTGTACATGTGTGTTTCTGTTGCCTGTTGGTGTAAGTGGGTGGATACAGGTTCATCGGCCGGGCATATGTGTGATCTTGGTTGTTGTTGACGCTGAATTTATACGCCTGTCCTCCGAGTGTCTCTGGTTTTCGTCTCTGAGCCACTTTAGTGCTGAGATGCGGGTCCACACGGAGCTCAGGTGTCCTCCCCTTTCCCCGTCTAAACCCTATGGGTTTGTCGGACTCTGATACACTTTACCCTGACTCTTTTTTTTTTTTTACGTTTTCAAAGCAGGGCGGCACGGTGGTGCAGTGGGTAGCACTCGTGCCTCACAGCAAGAAGGTCCTGGGTTCGATTCCAACACCAGT
>JAPQRP010000018.1:29150135-29165971 GCA_037367295.1 Apogon hyalosoma
TGTTTCCCTCTTCCATCACACCTGGAAGCCATTACATCATTATCAGGCTTCTGCAGAGCTGGATGATGAGCTGATCACGAATTGAACCAGGTGTGCTGGAAGAGGGAAACATCTAAAACAGGCAGGGCACCGGCCCTCCAGGACCGGAGTTTGACACCCCTGTGTCTAATGTTTGGTTGTTTTTCACTGGTAAAGACGACACTAGGGCCATTTGCAACAGTTGCAGAGCTTCTATTACAACAAAGGGTTAAATACCTCCAATATGCACAAACATTTAACTCCAGCATCCAATTAAACGGCACCAATGGAACGACTTTGAACAGGGTGGTCACATTAAACTCCTCAGGGTTCTATCGATACTGTTAATGTTGGTGCCATTTCACTGTGTCCGCCTTCTTTCATTATTATTTATAAATAATCTCCATGTCCCATAATTACATTTCGATAACGACGAGGGACAGAGGCTGACCACTAGAATCGTTTTATGACAAAAAACCAAAAAGACCAAAAGTGGACTTTGCTGCCTGACAGCGATGATATTTTCCTTAAGCATACAAACCCACAGCAGTGAATTAAACTCCTCCAGTCGCTCTTCAAATCTTCTCTCTTATTATTCTTTCTCCAAACATACAACACTTCTCTGTGACTTTGCTTCTGGGGGTTGCGAAAGACTCCATTCAGAGAAGCACTCAGCGGATCAGACCCAAACATTCGAGTGAGTACAGAAAAATGAATGTGACTGGTGTGCTGGGAGGACATAAAAATGCCCATTGATGTATTTAGGAAAGTGAGAACAAAGGTGTGTTCAAATAAAACTGGTACACACACAGAGGGACAATTCTCAGTGGGCTTCGGGCTGACATGAACTAAAATCAACATGCGCACCGTCAGAGAAGGTGACAGAGTAAAAACACAGAGAAAAAAAACGGGCTGTGGTAGACATACGGAGAGAGAAAAGGATCAAAAATATATTAAAGATTCAAAGTTAGTCAAGGTGGACGAAACAGTGGAGACAGAAAAAGAAAGTAAGGAGTGACAGAACATGTTTGTGGTGATCTGTCAATGTCCCCTACTGCACACTTGTTATTTTATTCATTACTATTATTAGTAGTATTTTTTGTCATTTTTAGTCACTTGAACAAATTTCTATATTTTCTATATTTTTATTTTTCTATTGTATTTGATACGTATTGTCTTGTGCTGTTGTACGTTTGAATTTCCCCCTTGAGGGATCAATAAAGTATATCTAACACTAGTCCTCACCTCATCTTATCATCTTACCTTATCTTACCCTACCTTATCTTATCTCACCCTAGCTTACCTTAGCCTACCCTACCTTACTTTATCTTATCTCACCCTACCTTGCCTTACCTTAACTTATCTTACCCTACCTTACCTTATCATATCTTATCTTATCTTACCTTATCCTACCCTACCTTACCTTACCTTATCTTATCGTACCTGTAGTAGTTTCCACCTCATGTTGAGCTGGTCCAGTTGCCTGGAGGCAGTGGACGACAACTGGATGTCCAGCGGCGTCAGCTCCGCAGAGAGCTCATTGACGATCCTCACATCCTGACGCAACGGTGCAACCTCCTCTCTGAAGGCCTGCAGGGAAAGTTTCACAGTTGCAGGGTTGAGGAACTCACGTTGTTCTGCGATTACGATTCTAAACTTTGATTGAATAATCACTTAATCATGCTTAATCTTAATTGTTTGTACTTTCATTAACAATAAGTGAGTTCCTGCTGCTCAGAGCGTGGGTTATTCTCCGTTTCATCTTAACTGCTGTTTATCTCCTTCCTGTTTACTGTGTTGACCTCATAAACTCTAAGTGGAAATAAATCAGGTTTTTAAATTGAGCTTTGTTGTGCTTGAATTTTAATTAAAATTTGTTGCCGAGCCTGCCAATAAACACCCAATATCTATACTATGTTTGTCACACAGTTATGGGGAGAGCTTCGAGAGGCTGTAATGTAATCTATTTATAGATTACTGTCCCTCAAGTGGCTCTACATGACATGGATTTTATGAGATTTAATTGGCCAGGCAGTTTGCATGAAGTCACGCTGCGTGGAGGCAGAGAGGAGATGGTGGGTGGATGGAGGGTGGTGTAACAGACAGCCCAAATGATGCAATACTGAAAGCGGTGCTTTTCCTCCTCAAACTTGTGAACCATGACTTTTTGAATTAAAATTTCGGTGACACTCCTCTCCCCTTCATTACTCTCTCATTTATTGTTTACTTTTAATTAGGAAACACTGTCATCTGTCTGCTTGTTTATTAAATGTATTGCCTGTTTCCCAGCCTCGGCCTTGGCAAGTCAGCTTTTGCGGAAGTTTCTAAACGAGACAGAATCATTATCTGACTGAGCACATCACTCACTGTACTGTTTTGTTTTTAACAGTGCAAAAGTTCGCTTACATTACCTTGTGGATTTAGACTGGTGCTATCAAAAATATCGATTTTTCAATGCTAATCCGTCCTGAATGTGAACTGCTACCGCTCTAGTCTCCACACAAACAAGACACTGCTCCCAGCATTGCCTTCTCTCTGTTTTTTAGCGTTAGCTCATTAAAGATGGCAAGTGCAGAGGTTGCACGACTGGTTTGTTTGTCAAAGAAAACAGCTAAAGTTTGGCAATACTGAAGTAAAGTGAAGCTTAAGAATACAAGTGAGCCAATACAAAGGTGAGCACTGCTACCAAACGTACATGTATAAGTATATGTGTTAGTGAGGTCTTTTTTTTTCTGTTGGCAGGTATTGTCCATCATTAAGGTAGTGTAGATCAACAGCTACGTTTACCAAAATGAAGACCCCATGAACATAAAAGGCCTAAATAAACTGAACACTAAGTCCATTTACATGCACACTAGTACTCCAATCCTGGGGCAGCACTAGCAATATTGGGCCCCATGAAAGCTAAATGATGATCGATTTGTCAGAGTGGGAGTGGGGGTGGGTATGTACGTGGGGTAGGGGCAGCAGTTATATATGTGGGGCTGCGGACCATAACTAACGTTACTAATGTTGGCATGAAGTGAAACTTAACATGCTTTCAACGTCCAATATCCGGCTTCTATGCCTCTATTATTCGGCTGACCTTACACAAAATTTTCACAACTTCTAACCTGTATCCACTGGACCCCCTCCACTGCTCAATGGGACCCCCAGAAATGCTGGGCCCCATGAATTTGTCATGTTTACCCCCCCTTTACAATGCCCCAGCTCCAATCCTTACCCGATTTTTGGAGTTATCAGATTATCCAAGTGATCATGTAAACAGCATAATGTGATACTCGTTATCAGGTAACAGCAGTAATCTGATTACGACGAACTGGATTAACACACCTGGATTTCTCCCCAATATGCCCGTGTCTTCATACATGTATACCTGTTAATCTGATTTATTTAGTTCATTTACACTTGTATATATGCAAAATAAAAACACAAAAAACGTAGAAAACGGAAGTGATGTAGTCAAACGTGAGCAGAAGATAATAATAGAAAGTTTGAGTCTACCATCGCTACCTACGTATGTAATCCAAAAGAAACCCAATGATGGACTAAAACATCCAAACATCCAAACCAGGTTTTTTTTTGACTATCATATTTATGAAGCTCTATATGTCAAGTGCCATGAGATAACTTTTGTTCTGATTTGGTGCAACATAAATAAAATTTTACTGAATTTGATTGAAGTGCATGTAAAGACAGATCACTATTATCTGATTACTCTCAGTTATTGGATTCTTATAAACGGACTCACTGTCTTGAACGAGGGAAGCTCACAATTTTTTGTGGCCATCTTAGGAGAAGGTGGAGGAGTTTTCTGTTGGTTAAAATCTGCAACTTCACTAAATATTACGCCGTAAAAGTAAACAGCTCCAATTTTATGACTTAAAGGTTGCATGCTTTTTCAAAATTATTAATTCCATTAAAGTTAAAAATGACAGAAATTGCAGATTTTGCTAAACTTACTGAAGGGGTTCCAGGGTATAATGAAATGCAGTCAGACAACATCTGTTGTAGATTTGATGTGCTAGGGACTGCAACTCTTAGCGATAGGGAACATTAAAAGTTGCTGTCTCACCATGGTCTTGTCAATGTGGTCCTGCAGAGAGTCGATCAGCAGGTCTCCCACAGGCTGCCAGGTGGCCTTGGCCTCCTCTGCCTGAGTCAGCCTCAGGTCGAGCTGGTCCATGGAGCTCTGCAGCTCCTGGAGTCTTTCCAAGGCTCGCTCCACCTGACTCTGCCAGCCGCCCACGTGACCCTTCAGACGCTCCCATCGCTCCCTCACCTCGCCGGTCTGTTTGCGAATGGCCCGGGCCAACCCTCGGGCCTTCTCCTCAGGGGTGAGGTCTGGAGGAAAAAAAAAAAAAAATTCATACTTTCATTTATCCACAAAACTGAGAGTATTGTTCTGTACTATTCTGCTGGGGTGCAAAGCAATCTGCACTTGAACTTTCCCCCTCTTCATGCAAGCTCAGAAAATAAGTAGATAACTGAAAACAGAAAAGAAGAGAAACACTCAGCAAGCAAAAAACAAAGAAGGGCATAGTGTGCAATTCATTGAAGATGGAGCAGGTGGGGAAAGATACAAGTGGTGAAGATGAGAAGGATGGAAATTGGAAGAAAAAAAAAAGAAAGAGGAAAGTGGTAGTTGAGGATGTAAGTGACCAAAAGAAAGAAATGTGATGGTTTATCAGAAAGCCACATACAAAAAGGAAAGAGAGTAGACGGCAGAGAAGAAAATCTGTTCTTGAACTACCCGACTTAAGTATAAAGAAATATGCACGGCTTTTATGAACTTGAAGGTCTCATCTCAAGGGTAGAAAGTGAATTACCATCTTCACCTGTTGAGCTACTGCAATTTCTTTCACTTTGGCTTTTTTACTTCCCTCTATGCATACGTTCAAGTCAGACATCTGTGAAACCTGCCGCAGGTGGAACCTCATGCAGAGATGCATAGCCTTTTGGAACGGAGCGTGTCATATACAAACAAAGCCGTCAAATCAATTACTAGCATTAAACAAAAAAAAAAAAAGAGAAGATACAACACAATTCATACTGTTAATATCTTACTGTCGTGTCACTTTGAGAAAACCCTGCTCCCTTAATTAAACAACAAACACAGCCTTGGATCTTATATCAGCGTTTTATCTATTTATACAATGAGACCATGCTTTGATTTCCGTATCGAAGATCACAGACAACAAGACCATCGGCTGGTGCTCTGAAGTCTTGCCACACCCCTGTGCAGCCCCTTGGGTTGCTTTAATTATTTACACAGTAGAGTTTGAGTTTGAAGGGAAATGTGCTGACATAACCCAGGCTTCCTTGCTGCATCCAAGGGAGGCACAGAGAAAGAATTCTGAATGAGTCTGTCCTTCTCTAATTTGTGGCTGTTTTGTTGAATCGCTTTTGCCACCAGTTTGGGTGTTCGTGGGTGGCTTTTCAAGGGCACTTAACTGAGGGAACAGAAAAAGCACTCCATCCTGTATGAAAAACCTTAATGAATCAGACCTGCCAGATGTTTACTGTAGCAAATAAGCAAAAGAATACCCCCAAATATTCTACATGGTTTCATGGTCATGGAATAACTATTGTGTCAAAGGTTATAAGCAGGGTGCGATTTGTTGGAGGGGATGGACGAGATCAACCCCCCCCCTCTGGTTTTTACATCACTACTTCTGCTCAATGAATTTCATCCTCGGGGGGGACAACCAACCAATTGAAATAACAGGCAGGTTGTAACTGAGTTTTCTTACACCTATATCCTCCATTACTGGCACTAAAATTCACCTGAACTGAACTGTTGGCAGTCTCAGAATTCGCAAACATCCCCATGCACTGGGGCGCCGTAAAGGGGGGGGGGCAAACGTGACAAATTCATGGGGCCCAGCATTTGTGTGTCCAGTGGATATAGGTTTCGTGTAAGATCCCCTGTATAATAGAGGAACAGAACCTGGTTTCACTTTCATTTCACGCCAGCATTAGTTATGGACCGCCCCACGTATACTGCCCACTCTGCCCCCCCCCATTTTTTTAACCGATTGCACCCTGATTATAAAAACATAATAAGTCATAATAAGGCTGATGGATGTATTTACATATTTTGTTTTTACATTTTATTTTAACTTTTTTTTAACACTTACAGCACAATAACAACAGTAACAGAGCACAAAACAACAAGGGGGGGGAGGGTGCTGTTCCATATGCACTCGTCTGCTTTTCCGCATCAGATCTGGTAACAAGAATTAGTGTCCTCGAATCTGGTCCACTTCTCCCATCTTCAATTAAAAGTTCCTACCTTAATCCTCAGATGAAATGTTAATTTTTCCATGGTGTGTGTGTATATATTTCTTCTATAATGTCCAGCCATTACCGTGGTCGAAGAGGGTCATTTTTTAACCAGTTCCTTGTGACAACCTTTTTGCAGGCTGGAATTAATATTTTAAATAGGTACGCATCTTCTCTTTTAATTACATCATCAGAAATTAGACCCAGATAGATAGTCTGTGGGTCCACTGGTATTATGTGTTTTTACCTTGAAATTGGACTCTTAGGGACTGTAAGAATGAGATATAATGGATGACTCATAGAAACCGCTAAAAGACCTCTTCACGTATGCTGTTACTTAAGACTGGGCCACCTGAGGATTAGTGCAATATGAGCTCTTACTCTGCAAGACAAATCTGCCATAATGAAGCCAAAGCTGTAGGAAGTTCATATAAGTGCCCTGAAGTGACAGCGTGGATTGTGTGGACAAACCGGTCTTTGGCTGCAGGTTCTTGCGTGGTTCTCCCGGACCCTCGATAGGCTGGTCAGCGAGAAACGTCCGGGCTTGGTCCAAAGTGGTGATCACCAAGTGTTCGCGTTCCTTGAGTTCTGATCGTAGCGCCTGCAGGTCAAACAGAACAACAGGTTAGATCAGACTTTATTGATCCCACAAATGGTTCTGGTCTATTGGTTCAGGTTTAATGGCTCTTGTTTAATGGTTCTGGTCTAACTGTTCTGAATGAATAGTTCTTGTCAAATGGTTCTGGTCTAATATTTCTGGTCTAATGGTTTTGGTGTAACGGTTCTGGTTTAACGATTCTTGTCTAATGGTTGTGGTCTAACGGTTCTCGTCCAACGGTTCTGATTTAACGGTTCTTGTCAAATGGTTCTGGTGTAACAGTGCTGGTCTAATGGTTCTGGTCCAATGGTTCTAGTTTAACAATTCTTGTCAAATGGTTCTGGTCTAACAGTGCTGATTTAATGGTTCTGGTCTAACGGTTCTGGTTTGACAGTTCTTGTCTAATTGTTCTGGTCTAATGGTTTTGGTGTAACAGTTGTGGTCTAACAGTTCTGGTTTAACGATTCTTGTCTAATGGTTCTGGTCTAAAGGTTCTAGTTTAATGGTTCTGGTCTAACGGTTCTTGTCTACTGGTTCTTGTCTAATGGTTCTGGCCTCACGGTTCTAGTTTAACGATTCTTGTCTAGTGGTTCTGGTCTAACGGTTCTTGTCTAGTGGTTCTGGTCTAACGGCTCTAGTTTAACAGTTCTGGTGTAATGGTTCTGGTCTAACGGTTCTTGTCTAGTGGTTTTGGTCTAATGGTTCTGGTCTAACGGTTCTTGTCTAGTGGTTCTGGTCTAATGGTTCTAGTTTAATGGTTCTTGTCTAGTGGTTCTTGTCTAATGGTTCTTGTCTAGTAGTTCTGGTCTAACGGTTCTGGTCTAACGGTTCTTGTCTAGTGGTTCTTGTCTAATGGTTCTGGTCTAACGGTTCTTGTCTAGTGGTTCTTGTCTAATGGTTTTTGTCTAGTGGTTCTTGTCTAGTAGTTCTGGTCTAACGGTTCTGGTCTAACGGTTCTTGTCTAGTGGTTTTTGTCTAATGGTTCTGGTCTAACGGTTCTTGTCTAGTGGTTTTTGTCTAATGGTTCTTGTCTAGTGGTTCTTGTCTAGTGGTTTTTGTCTAGTGGTTCTTGTCTAGTGGTTTTGGTCTAATGGTTCTGGTCTAACGGTTCTTGTCTAGTGGTTCTTGTCTAGTGGTTTTGGTCTAATGGTTCTGGTCTTACTGCCCAGCTGCTTCTAGGCCTGAGAGACAGAGTGGAACACCACTGTTGATCATGTTTGGAAAACATCAGTGAGCGACAGTGTTTTCACTGCAGCTCAGAGGAGATGACATATGAGCATTCATTCATATACACAAAATGAAATTTGCACAAACTTGCTAAAAGCTAATCACCCAGCTGCAGAGGCTTTATGTGAATAATTCAAGGCCTATAGCAGAAACCATATCCTATTAGGTTGTGTTAACACTGTTGAGTCAAAGCTAATTGTGTAAACTTGGGAGGAGTAGCCTCATTACGGATCAGCGGCGCCAAAGGTCAATGTTTGGAGTGTTTACAAACTAGACAGCAGAGCTCATGCAGAGACACTACGGCAGCTGCATTGATGCTAAAAACCTGTGCAGGGCTACACGTAGAGAACTGATCAAGAAATAATAAGGGAATCAATACAGATTTGAAGAATAAGTCCAGTCAAGAATGGCAGTAGTATCACAGGGTATCTGCAGGTTTGAGGAAGCTGAATTTATGACTTTTTAAGACATTTTTGGTCAAATTTGAGACACATTCATAAAATAGACAGTACAACAAGCCTCACAGTTATTTCCTTCACCATACTGAAATTCACCAAATGTTACCTTTCCATTTCTCTATGACTGATGTTTTAGCTACAAACATTCAAGCTGCCAAAGCTCAAACATGAACCCTTCCACCCATGTTAGTGGCTCCGCCCATTCTCATCTCCATGATAGTACAAAGCAAAACACACTTTATAAAGATTTCCAAAGCAAATACATCAATATCATTTTTCTGCCCGTGGATTTTTTAACACCTTTGAGCACTAGATTTGTATTTTTTTCTTTTTTGTAATTATCTTTTTATTATATTCAGACAGCATTATCCTATCAGCATTTTGGATCATGTATATAACTCCTATATATGTAAAAAAAAAAAACAAAACAAAAACAAAACACATTCTCATACAGGGGAGCAAAGACAGAAAGAACAAAAATATACACAAAGACCGAAAATAAAGTTGATGAGAATAATATGTATTTTCCCACTCCTTTCTTTCAGAATCCCTTTTCCCTGTAGGACATTAACACCGAACAGTTAACGTGTGAGTGCCGGATTTAAGGATTAATTATCAGATTTAAGGACAATTAAGGACTGGCTGTAGGACAATCATATTTAGGGACAACCTGCAGCAGTAAAACCTTGTCAATTCATATTCTTAGTGATGCCTTTGAATGTACGTGGAAAGACAGTAAAGATATTCCACAGGTTAATAAGGAATAAAGCATCTCATAATTTTGTAATTATGGGGGGAAAGTGATAATTAATGCATTTCCTCTGCAGGTATGTGCATGACCCTAATACTGTCTGTGCCAGTGAACTTCTACTGAACCCTACATTTTTTTAAGACCGGGTTATGTCTTAGGTTTGCTGCTCCGCCCACAGAAACACCCACTAATCATCGAGCTCTGTTTAACTCAGCTGCCTCTCATTATTTTATGAAGGATTCACTTAGAAGTAAACGACACCGAGACGCGTGCTTTGACTTGCTCTCAAACGAGCTTAGGAATGAGAGCAGATGTTTACGTTCAGCTTATGGATGAGATAAACCGCGCTCTCAACGGCTAATTAAGTGATTTCTGCCTAACAAAACTCTCTCCCTGCCTGATCTCGCTTTATTAAGAGGAAAGAAGCGAGAGGCGAGGAAGAGGAGGCGGCGGTTATAACAGCAGTGGCAGCGGGTGGAGAGCGCTGAGAGCAGAGCGGTGATTGAAGGCAAGAGAATGAGGTCAAAGTGGGCATTTCCTCAGGGTTGGTGTGAAATAAGCCAAACGATCCACAGAATAAAGTGAGCCGCTCGCCGATATAACCCTGCAGGAACTATCATTACACAACCAGCCATCAAGAGAACATGTCCTTCTCATCATCTAATATCCCCATAGCACCTAAATGCATCTACAATTACAGAAAATATATATATATATATTGGTGTTGTTGCTGTGACGTGAATGCTAAAATTAAGTGGAGATTGTTTATCTGAACATTGCATCTACAGTTACTATGATGCATATTAGTGACAGGTGCACCTGCAGACCTGAATTCTGAGGTACGCACAGATTGGAAGGGGGGGGGGTTGTGCTGTACCTCACAAGTTTGCACAGATCATACGACCATAAAAGTGAAAGTGAAACTTAAGATGCTTCACTAACTCCTCTAAGCAGGGGCACCGCCACAAGTTGAACATTTACCATGGACGGTAAATGTATACATTATCTGGAAATATGTCGTCGGAGCGGGGGGGACGTAGTGTAAGGACTGGAGGTATAGTGGTGCGTTTCATAAGTGCCGTAACAACCGCAACTGGCGTGAAAACGAAAGTAAAACGTAACTTTTGACATCCGACTCCCGCCTTCTAACATGAAATTTCCACAACTTCTAACCTACATCCACTGGGCCCCCTGGAAATGCTGGGCCCCATGAATTTAGCCATTTTTACCCCCCCCCTTTACAGTGCCCTAGCCTCTAAGAATCTTAAGGAGCGGAGGATGAATAAAAAGGGGAAATAATACATAAGAATAGGGGATAATTCGTAAGAGCAGGGGTAGGGAGTTCTCCATAAGTACCATGATGTACCCCCCCCCCCTCTCTCTCTCTCTCTCTCTCTCTGTGATTATGTTGCTCAAGTTCTGAATAGCTTTAGCGGTCTTTAGCTTGCTCTCCTCGTTTTGCTCTGTAGCCTGCATCATGCTAGTTTTGTTTTCGGCGTCTGCTGTGTTGGTCTTTGCAGCCCCCGGTCTCTTCTTAGATCTTACTCCATGCATAATATATCATTTTGGATACAAATAGAGGTAATTTATCGAGTTCAATGGAGTTCCCTTGTGTCTGATCAGGACAGGTAAAATTTTCAAACCGCCATCTTGAAGTGCTCACTGGAAGTCCTCTCTCTCTCTCTCGCTCAAATTTCACTCAAGCCATACGGACGTACACTTGCAGGCGCCAATGATTAGCGACACTACTTGGCATAATTGTCAGGTATGTAGATTATTTTATTGATTATACGATTATAAGTAAACACAAATTTTTAATATTTAAAAAACTCATCAAAAATGTTTAAATCTAAATTTCTCAAAACTGCAAACAAGCTTTATAAACATTGGCCCAAGGACGCTACATAAAAAATGTGAAATGAATCCAACCAGTAGTTCGTAGTTTGTGTTGAAATTGCCCAACACAATCTCATTTGCGCTCTCTTTTTGTTTAATTATTTATGCCTGATGAGTGTCATTCCTACTAATATTAATGCTTCTATTTGTTTATTTAATCTCAGATTGGGATGCTTTACCCGGGACTGTGTAGGATGGGGGAGGGATGGGGTGGGTGTTGTATTTACGTCATGTGGACAATCCAAAAGTATCGGTCTTTCTTGGATGATTGTCACTTTCTGTTTTCTTTTACCTTGATTCCAATAAAAAGAACGTTGGAAAAAAAAGAGATTGTACCAGATAACCAGAATATTGAGGCGAATTCACAACAAAAGCGAAGGATAAGTTACCATAGACACACACATAAAGCCCTACTGACTACCACACTGATTTCAGACCATTTCAGTATCATTTCCTTGACCTCGTGTCAACTAGTCATCCTCAGCATAGCACACAGCAAGCGATAAAACTAGATAGAGGGAGTGAGCATGACATGTAACAGCATAATTATTCTGGTTTTAATATAAGTGTGACCCTGGAGGACTCCGTTGCCTATCCGAGTGTGTTATTACTTTGTGATGGGGCGATGTAGTTTAAGACGATATGAGGCAACTTGATTAGATGGGAT
This sequence comes from Apogon hyalosoma, assembly GCA_037367295.1. Lineage (NCBI taxonomy): Eukaryota > Metazoa > Chordata > Actinopteri > Kurtiformes > Apogonidae > Apogon > Apogon hyalosoma. The sequence continues at coordinate 29,162,036 of JAPQRP010000018.1, forward strand.
GGTTTGGATAAAGGCTCTCACTGATCAGATTTATCAAAGCAGAGAAGCGCAGTAAAAAAAATAAATAAATAAAAATAAAATAAATAAAAAAATAAGATGGCTTAAAATTCTGCTTTTCACTCACGCAAACAGAGCCTGATACTGACTGAGCAGCAGATGACAGCATGCTGAGCTCAGTGGCATCGAACTGCGGGACGATTTAAGGAGTTGAAAAGGAACGGGATGATGGGGAATAACATTCTGCTCACAGACCTTGAGATGTGCAGCTTTTCTTTTTGTTCTAGTTTTGCAATAACATAAAAACTAATTTCAAGGAATAAGTTTCAGTAAAAGTGAAGTTTAGACCACTGCAATGACAATTTCACACTGCCTCCTGCGGACAAATGTACCCTCATGCTGGAAACGGAGCATCCTGCTGAACACAAATTAAATCACCCCTGCTAATAAATGGTTTGCTCCGTTCCAATGATTTCCTCCCGGCGCGCGTGGGGGAAACATAATGGGCAGGTAGCTCCGAGAAGGGACCTTGAGAGATAGAAACTAAATGAGAGGTGATTGAGGAAACGGAAAAGAGGAGAGTATGGGAAACAGAGATAAGAAAAAGAAGGTGCGGAGCTAAGCCGTGATGAGAACTACCGGTAGAATCCAACTTCTTCGCATTTCTTCATCTGTTTTTTTTTTTTTTTTGGTTTGTTTTTTTTGTTTTGCGCTTGCAGAGTTGGTAGCGGCTCAGAAAAGGCTTTGGAAAGGATTGAGCTGACAGTGAAAAGGTTGTTTATTCACAAATACACTTTGCATACTGCTGCAAAAAAGATACATATTCTGAAATCTGTTATGTAACGCAGAAAAAGCAGCTCCCAGTAAACAGAACACCCCGGTGGCTTTGTCCTGATTGGATAAAACACAGGCCTGCTAATGAGCACATGTAAAATCATGCCAGTCGTCTACTTTGAGATCAAATTCCCATAGTCAGGGAACATCGATTTAAATGTATGAGTACGGTAATTATTTTTTACAATTAAGTAGATTGGTAAGACAGCACATTACTTATGAGCTTATGTAAGATGAAAACACACTGTCTGTGTTTTCACAAAGCCCGGCTGTGTTTTGTGTGTAAAATTGGTTTTCAAATTGCGGAGAATTACTGGTCTATGACTAAGTGGGTGATGAAAGCGGGCTTTCGGCAGATTTCAACTTAAACTTCAGACTCTTTAGGACCATAATGAATGCAATTTAAGAAGTATTTCCTACCCACACCAGAAAAAGTAGACATGATTCAAATGGAAATAACAAACCATCAATGATTTTGCAAAGTAAATTGAATTTAGTTGGTATGTAGTGTTTGAACCAGATCTAACTGAACTTATTTTTACTACTACTTTTTATTTCATTGCTTCTAAATGCAGATATTACATATAAGATAGCTAAATATAGACTGTATTACATATAAGTAGATAGTCGAGGGGATGCCATGTTAACCCACAAATCACATTGCAACATTAATTAGTTTAGCTAAAAAATTCAGACACACCAACATGGGATGTACGGACATGTTTTTAATATAGACTAGTGTTATATATTCACTGGTAAATATTTTTAATGTATGTTTAATGGTTGATGAATTAGGGCAAATTGACTTTTTAAGTGAAATATGATGAAACTGCATTTTCAGGAAACATGAAATTGAAATAAATACATACGTTTTTAACTATTGTAATTATGAGCTAAGGCTAGTTTTGTATTGCATGTAATGTAAATGTATTCTATTGTGTGTGCACCTGCCTGGGGACAGCAGATGGAAAGGAGCTTGTAGCTTACCCTGGTGCAAAAGCATCTCTTCTCTTTGAGATTAATGTATTTGTACATTGTCCCTGATAAATAAACAATAAACTTAACTAAACTAAACTTGTATTAGTGATTATTTGTTCAGTGTTGGTTGTTTTTTGTGATATTGTTATGGCATGACAAACAAAAATATAAATAAAAACTGAGTTCATGTAGCATTAGAAAAATAACATTAACCTCAAAATCACATCATCTTAAAAAAATAAATTATATTTAAGATATTTCAAAAGGCCTAACAGGAGATAAATGAGACGATTTGGACTTTTTAGTCACCAAATCACCCGAAAATCCTTTTAAATTAAATCATCAATCACTGTGTTGAAAAATATTCAGCTCCCTAAAGCCCAAGCTCATCCATTTGAGTGTCAGTTCCATTGTTATGGATACATTCATCATACGGTGAAGCTTTATCTGTCGATTCCTTTACATGTTTAGATTAAAAAATATTACCTTTCTCTAATTTGCATTCTAAGTGAATTATTCTGAAATGTACACCAGTCGTGTCCCTGCAACCATGTCCCTGTATGTAAACTGGCTGCAAAGAGACAAACCGAACCACAGCAGGTTGTAACGATGACAACACAAGTAGTGCCAAGTGATTTCCCTTGTTAGAAAAACCCTGTCACTGAGCCACTGGGTGTACTGGCACTTCAGACAGACCACAAAACCAAAGACCTTTTTCCCCCTCAACGCTCAAACGAGCCTTTCTGGTGAAACTCCAACACATTATCACAGTGTCACAAAGGGATAAGGGGGAGCATGAAAGGTAAATATCAAACACATGTACTGCTTTCAGGTTAAGCAAAAAGATTCAGTCGAATCCCAGCCGGCCTATGAGTGATAAGACATGGCTGTCTATGTCATAGATAAAAGGATCAGGTCTGTAGTTTGCTATTCTTTTTAATATTTTTCAGCACTAACATATAAGAATATGATCTAGCTTTCTGTGATTTGAGAAAGATAGAGCAAAGAGAGAACTCCTGTCAATTTTACAAACCGTATACCTTGTAGCTATGAGTGACTGTGACCTTGCAGTACAGTTGTGCGTATGTGTATTTTGGTAAATGGATTGTTGTGTCTGACTTTGTGTGTGGCCATGGCCGCCCGGCAAAACCCTTATCACCATGTGCCCTGCGCTGCATCAATGATAAGATAACATCACAACACAGCTACTTTCAAAGCTCGGCCAAATACCCCTCTTCCCGCTCTAAAACCCTGCTATCTCTGCCTCTTCAATATTACCACACCCCTCATCTTCTTCCAGGAAAAACTTCCCAAATCGAGTGGTTCCAGGCACAACAAACCCCGCCCCTCGCACGTATTGTAGCTAATTTCAGCATCGATCCAGCTGATGTCATCACGTCTATGCGTGTGCTGATGTCAGTGTATCAATTGCTTCTACATATATGTGCCAAGTCTGAAGTAAATTGAAATAAAGTTGCTGTTTTTAGAGACATGTGAAATTGCAGCCATTATAAGTAAATGGGAGAAGAAAATTTTCTTAAAAATTAATTAAAAAATGTGAACTTTGACCTACTTTTCCCAAAATGTAATGACATCTATTCTGGGTCACTGGCAATCTATAAACCCAATTTCGTATGAATTCTACCAATATTTCTGCTGCTATAGACATGTGAAATTTTGCCCATTATAAATGAATGGGGAAAAAAAAGATTTAAAAAAAAAAATCATAAAAAAATGGAACTTTGACCTACTTTTCCCAAAATGTAATTACATCTATTCTTTGTCACTGGCAATCTATAGACCCAGTTTGGTATGATTTCAAGCTACAGTTTTGCTGCTACAGACATTTTAAATTTCACCAATTATAAGCAAATGTGGAAAAAAAAGATTTTAGAAATTCATTTAAAAAAAATGAACTTTGACCTACTTTTCCCAAACTGTAATGAGATCTATTCTGGGTAACTGGCAATCTTTAAGGCCAATTTGGTATGAACTGAACCTATAGTTTTGCTGCTAGAGTGTTAAACAAACAAACCGAACCAAAACCAATACCCCTTGCCTCCCCTTCGGGGGGGTGGGGGGGTGGGGTGGGGGTGTTTTAAAAAGGGGTCAAAATCAAAGAAGTGC